>JADMLD010001028.1:0-177051 GCA_017589585.1 Phylloscopus whistleri | reverse complement strand
ACCTTGGCTGCATGAGGCCCAGCTGTGTCACACTGGCCCCTTGTACCCCTTAGGCCCCGTAGTGTCACAGTTGTCCCCCCTTGCTTCCATGAGACGTTCGGTGTCACAGTGGTCTCCTTGGTACCACAGTATCACAACTGACCCTTGGTTCAATGAGACCCTGCAGTGTCAAAATGGTCTCCTTGGCTCCACAAGGTCCTGCAGAGCCACTTCATTCAAGTGAGCCTTGAAGTGCCACAATGGTCTCCAGGAATCCATGAGGCCTCACAATGTCACAATGGACCTTTGGTTCAATTATTGTTCCATGATTCTGAGTTCCATGGGGCCCTGTAGTATCACAATGTTCTCCTTGCTTCTGAGGTGTCACAATGGCCCCTTGCTTCCATGAGGCCCAGCAGTGTCACCATGGTTTCCATGATTCCATGGGGCCTTGCAATGTCACAACGGTCTCCATGGATCCACAGTACCCTGCAGGATCACAACGGCCCTTTGGCTCCACGAGCCCTGTAATACAACAATGGCCTCTTGGTTCCACAAAGCCCTGCTGCTTCACACTGACCACTGGGGACCATGCAGCCCAGAAGTGCCACAGTGATCCCTTTGGTTCCATGAATTCCCACAGTATCACACTGGTCCCTTGGTTCTACTGGGCTCCTCAGGATCACAATGGCCCCTTGGCTGCATGAGGCCCATCTCTGTCACACTGGCCCCTTGCTTCCATGGGGCTCCATAGCATCACAATTGTCCCTCCTTGTTTCCATGAGGCCTTCAGTGTCACAGTGGTCTCCTCGGTACCACAGGATCAAAACTGACCCTTGGTTCAATGAGGCCTTGCAGTGTCAAAATGGTCTCCTTGGTTCCACAAGGTCCTGCAGAGCTCCTTGTCTCCATGAGGCCTCAAAGTTTCATCATGGTCTGCAGGATTCCACGAGCCCCACAGAGTCACAACGGACCTTTGGTTCCATGGGCTCTCGTGCTGTTTCCATGAATCCTTAGTTCCATGGGGCCCTGCAGTGTCACAATGGACCCCTTGGTTCAATGGTGCCACACAGAGCCACAGTTGTCCCTTGGTTCCATTAAGCCCCACAGTGTCACTATGGACCCCTTGGCTCCCCAGGGCTCTGAAGTGCCACAGTGGCCCTTTGGTTTCCCAGGGCCTCAAGGTGTACAAATGGCCTCCAGGGTTTCATGAGGCCCTGCTGTGTCACAACGGACCTTTGGTTCCATGATGCCCCATAGTGTCACAATGGTATCCTTGGTTCCACGGTGTCAGAATAGACCCTTCATCCCATGGAGACCCACAATGTTCACTGTAGCCCCCTTGATTCCATGAGGCCCTGCTGTGCTATAATGGCCTCTTGGTTCCAGTGAGTCCCAAACTGTCAGAACAGTCTTCACTGTTCCATGAGGCCCTGCAATGTCACTGTGGTCCCCTTGGTTCCACACGGCCCCACAGTGGAACAATGGACTCTTAGTTCCATGAGGTTCCTCAGTCACAATGGCTCCTCGGCTCCATGTGGCCACACTGTGTCACAATGGCTTGTGCTTCCAGGATGCCCAACAGAGCTGTAATGGACCCTTGGTTCCATGAGACCTTGCTGTGTCACAATGGAGTTCTGGATCCATGAGCTTTCCTACTGCCAACAACAGTCTCCTTGGTTTCCCAGTGTCACCATGGACCCTTTGTTCCAGGAGGTCCCACAGTATAACATGGTCACTTTGGTTCTGTGAGGTTCAGCAGTGTCACAATGGCCTCCTTAGTTCTACAAGGTCTTGCTCTGTCAGAATGGCCCCTTTGGTTCCACGAGGCCCCACAGTGTCACCATGGTCTCCTTGGATCTGCATTGTCACAATGGACTTTCCATTCCCTGCAGCCCTGGTGTGTCACAGTGGCCCCTTGGTTCCATGAGTTTCTGTACTATCAGCAATGGTTCCCTTGCTCAAACAAAGCCTTGCTGTGTCACAATGGACTCTTGGTTCCATGAAGCCTTTCTCTGTCACAATGTACTTTGGATTCCATGAGGTTCCAGAGTGTCCCAATGGTCTCCTTGGATCTGCAGCATCACAATGGACCATTGGTTCCATTTGGCCCTACTATGTCAAAAAGGATTTTGGTTCCATGAGGTTCCAAAGTGTCGCAGCTGACTCTGTTGTCCTGTGAGGCCTTGCTGTCACTGAATCCCTAAAATACCAGAAGAAGACTCCTTAACACTAAGTTGGTGTTTAAGAGGGCATCACTTATTCAGGATTTAGGTCTAACCTGTGGTAACTCCTAACCTTACATGGAGATGTGATTCTAAGAGTGTTACTTATATACAGTCACTACATGTGTATTATAATTTAGCCATAACCATAAAACCCACCCCAAGTTCCCGCATTCCCTCTTTGTTTTTTCTATCACAATACTCAAGCCAGATGGCTTCTTCTTCTCTTCCAACCATCCTTGCTGGGAAAGCAGGCCCTGCATGGCTTGTTGCTGTGCTAGAAGTTCACAGGCACGGGAAAAATGGAATGAACCCTTTTGGTCTCAAGGCCAAGGCTCTGTGTGCCCAGGCAGAGGCAGGCAGGACGCAGAGCTGTCAGCAAAGGAAGGGCCCAGCCAGGTGGGGCAGCCGGGGGTGACGACAGCCTGCAGGGACAGAGGCGCAGGGCATGGACACCGTAGGACAGCCTGGGCTGCACAGGGCACAGGGATGGGCAGCAGCTGCAAGGCCCTGACAGAGCCAACTTTGGCCTGCAGCACTTTGGCCATGGCTGCTGGCCCTGGGCCTGAGCCAGGAGGAGGGGACAAGTGACCCTTGCAGGCCTGGGGCCTCATGGTCTCCTTGTCCTTGCTCAGCAGCCTGTCAGGAGCTGCCCCATGGTGCTGCCCTTGGCATTGCACATCCCCACATCCCAGTGGCCTGGGAAGAGCCCTGAGCAAGGAGGGTGGGACAGGATGTGCCTTGGCAGGGGCTGGGGCTCAGGCCTTGGCCCTTTGCATTCCTGAAACACATCCAGGTTTGCTCAGCACCAGAGACACGTTTGCCTTGTTTGTCCCCACCTGTCCTCACTGCCTGCAGTGTTCTGCTCTAACTGGAACCTGGGGGACACTTTCTCAGTCCTGTCCCTCATTGGGGCCCATTTAAACTTCAAGAAACTTCAGTGTTTCAATTTCATTTTGAGTTCTTGAAAAGTTTTTTGGACACACACTCAGGGACTGACACCACTGTAAACAACACCAAAGCCCTGAGAGGGTCATTAAAGTCCTTGTGCTGTGTCTGTGCTGCTGAACCACACCAGTATCCTGGCAATGAAGAAGAGCTTTAAAAAGACATTTCTCCTGAGGAGCAGCTCCACTCCCAGCCCAGCAGGGCTGAGGGCACTGCCTGCAAGTACCTGAGAGCAGTGAAGCAGACAGAGGCTTAAAGAAACTGGAAGGACAATTCTGAGATTATTCCCGGAGAAATCTTCACAACTTTTGAAAATTCTGAGCTTCTTCATGGACAAATTTTCACAGCTTCTGACACAGTCAGTCTCTGGCTGCAGGGATCTCCTAAAGCTGACCCAGGACAGGACTGAGGTGACTGTAAGGATGGCTCTGCTGCCCTTTCTGCTTTGGGGGAGGATGTGCTCCAGGGCGGGGCTGCCCTGGGCACCGTCAGAGGGACAGGGCAGGACAGCTCCTGCTGCCAGGGACGGCTGCAGGGGCTGAAGCTGGGGCTGCAGCCAGGGGTGCCCAGGGCTGTCATGCAGAGCAGCTCCTGCAGCCCTGAAGGCTCTTGGCCGGGCCAGGGGATCTGCCACCTGCCAGGGGCAGCTCTCAGTGTGACTGGGAGCTCCTCATGGACTGTGGGGCGAAGCTGGAGGTGAAAGGAGCCACCCCCCTCAGGGCAGATTCCTCCTGCTGTGCAGATGCTGCTGCATGGCCAGGGCTGCTCTCAGCTTTCTCAGAAAGGAAAGGGAAAGAGGCTGTCAGGTTTGTCTGTGTCACTGAGACTGCAGCACTGTCACCCTGGGGATCAGCAGATCTGCCTCAGAGCTCCCTCAGAAAGAGCCTCCTCACCCTCCTCTACCTACAGACAGCACCAGCAGCACCTTGTCTTGCAGCCTCTCTGTTTGTCTGAGCTGCCCTTAAGGCCCAGCTGCCAGGGAGATGCCCCCGGGCAGTGCCCTGTGCTGGGAGGGGTGTGCAGGGCAGAGCTGAGCCCCCAGGGCTGGGCTGGGCTCTGGGAGCACTGGCAAGGACAAGGCTTGGATAGAGAGAAACAGCTCCCAGTAGGCACAAATCCAGGGAGCACGGAGCCAGAACAACCCTTCCTTTCCATCAACACAGCAAAAAACAGGAGAGAAGAGTTTAGGGAAATTCATTTTTAAATTGCAGCTTTCAGACAATCTACTTTATTTTTCAGGAAAGTTTTAAGTGTGATCACCCTGAAATAGAGGGAAGTGTAATGAGCAAAGGGCAGTTATGTAGGGACCAGCAGGTATAACTGCACTGGGGCACAGGGAGCCCTGTTTTCCCTCTGGGCTCCCCAGTGTTCAGGCTGAGAGCAATGCTGAGGATGAGGCAGCAATTCAGCAGCAGCACAAACCTGAACTGAAAAAAGTTTAGCGAAGTTCCTTCACAGGAAGAGAAGTAATTTTGAGGGGATTCCAAATAAAATACATAGGATTGACTCAAAGAACTTTGTCCCAGTTTGTCAATGTCTTCTCTCAACAGTCCACAATGCCCAGAGTGAAGAAATGTCCAACAGCAGCTCCATCAGCCACTTCCTCCTGCTGGCATTGGCAGACAGGCGGCAGCTGCAGCTCCTGCACTTCTGCCTCTTCCTGGGCATCTCCCTGGCTGCCCTCCTGGGCAACGGCCTCATCATCAGCGCCATAGCCTGCGGCCACCACCTGCACAGCCCCATGTTCTTCTTCCTGCTCAACCTGGCCCTCACCGACCTGGGCTGCATCTGCACCACTGTCCCCAAAGCCATGCACAATTCCCTCTGGGACACCAGGAACATCTCCTACAAAGGATGTGCAGCTCAGCTCTTTTTCTTTCTGTTCTTCATCTCAGCAGAGTTTTCCCTGCTGACGATCATGTGCTACGACCGCTACGTGTCCATCTGCAAACCCCTGCACTATGGGACCCTCCTGGGCAGCAGAGCTTGTGCCTGCATGGCAGCAGCTGCCTGGGCCAGTGGCTTTCTCAATGCTCTGCTGCACATGGCCAATACATTTTCGCTGCCCCTGTGCCATGGCAATGCCCTGGGTCAGTTCTTCTGTGAAGTGCCACAGATCCTCAAGCTCTCCTGCTCCAAATCCTATTTCACGGAATTTGGGCTTGTTATATTTTCCATCTCTTTAGTCTTTGGCTGCTTTGTGTTCATTGTTTTCTCCTATGTGCAGATCTTCAGGGCCGTGCTGAGGATCCCCTCTGAGCAGGGACGGCATAAAGCCTTTTCCACCTGCCTCCCTCACCTGGCCGTGGTCTCCCTGTTCATCAGCACTGGTGCATTTGCCTACCTGAAGCCCCTCTCCATCACTTCCCCATCCCTGGATCTGTCCCTGTCAGTTCTGTACTCGGTGGTGCCTCCAGCCCTGAACCCCCTCATCTACAGCCTGAGGAACCAGAAGCTCAAGGCTGCAGTGTGGAGACTGATCACTGGATGGTCTCAGGAACATTAAACAGCTGGCCAGTTTCTGCAAAACACTTGTAAAAAGAGTCGTCTTTTATACTTCTTGTTGGTTTCATTTTGGAGGTTCCTTTTATTTATTTTACTTTTTTCATACTGTCCACAATGAAATCTCAGGTTTTGCCATTTCTCATTTTGTTTCACTCCACCTCCCCTGTGGCCACACACTGTGTCAATGAGGGGCTGCACTCTTGGTGGCTTTAAAGGAACTCAAGAATCTCCCAGCCAAGTTTTCTGCAGAGATGCCCCTTTGGTTCCCTTCTCTGCAGCTGCAGCAGCAATGTCTGTGTGCAGAGCTGGGGGCAGATCAGTGCTGGCACAGCAGCTGTGCCCAGCAGCAGCAGCACTTGGTGCTGCCAGTGCTGCTGCCGTGGCCCTGCCCCGCTGCCCTCCTGGCCCTGGTGTTGCTGTAGGGCCTGAGTGCTCTCGGGGCCGGGCACAGGGCTGGGGGTGGCAGTGCCGGGGCTGCAGCAGGGACAGCCCATGGGCACTACTGGGACAGCAGCGCTGAGGCCTCAGCCCAGGGCCTGGGGGCTCCAGGCTCCTGGCCCAGGCTCTCTCCAGAACACATTGCCCAGGCCAATGCTCAGCAGAGAAAAGCCCCAGGAGCAGCCCCAGGCTGGCCATGGGCAGGCTGGGGGCAAACAGCACGGCTGGGGCTCTGCAAGGGCCCTGGGGCACACGGCAAGGAGCAGCAGAGCAGGGCCTGATCCATCCCCACTGCACTGGACACCCCAGGGCAGCATCCCACAGCCTCCTCAGGCACCTGCCAACAACATCCCCCCTCTGCAGCCCTGGCCTCTCCCCCAGCTCACACAGCTGCCGCAGCCTTGCAGGCACAGACACGGCAGCACTGCCTCAGGAGCCCCTGTTTGCACTGCCCAGAGCAGGCCTGAGCACCCCCATGCTGTTGGTGTGGGGAGATGAACCTGAGGGAGCACAAATGCCAGTAGCCCCTGGGGCCAGGAAGGGCTGGGGGACAGCAGGGAAACCACTCAGGTTTGTGGTGGCCTCTGAAGTCAGCCAGAAACTTTGTTCCCATGAGCTGGGAGTTTCCTGTGCCACTGCAGATGTTGTTGCTCAGAGCCAGGGCTGCCTGGCAGCCACCTCCAAACTGCCCTGACCATTTCCTGAGCTTCACCTTGGCTTTCCTTGCCCTTCTTGGTACAAATTTCTTCCTGTGACCCATAGTTGTTCCCTCCCCTGCAAACAGCCCATCCCTGGTTGCCCTTTCCTCTCTGGCCCCACTCCCCATTTCAGTTCCTCACTTAGCACCATGGGAACGTCCCTTGGGGAGCAGGATCATCCTCCAAGTGCTTCAGGAATTGTCTGCAGGCTCCTGCAGTGCCTCCTGCTGCTCCCTTGCCAGAGGCACCCCAGGCCAGGGGGTCCATCTGGGCTGCCGTGTCTGGCTGTGGGGCTCCCTGTTGTGGGCAATGAGGAGGAGCTGCAGAGGCTCTGCAGGACTGACAGGATGGGCTTTGGGCCTGTGAGGAGAAGCTGAGGCACCTGGGCTGCTGCACCTTGTGAAGAGGAGGCCCAGGGTTCATCCTGCAACTGCTGCAAGGGTGGTTTCAGAGAATCCCACAATCAGCAAGGTTGGAAAACATCATCAAGTCCAACCTGTGCCCTGACACCACCTTGTCTCCCCTGAGCCTCCTCTTCAGGATAAACAGCCCCAGCTCCCTCAGCTACTCCTCACAGCACTTGTGCTCCAGACCCCTCACCAGCCTTGTTGCCCTTCTCTGGACACGCTCCAGCCCCTCCAGGTCCTTCCTAAATTGGGGGGCCCTGAACTGGACACAGCACTCAAGGTGCTGCCCAAGCAGCACCGAGCACAGGGGAAGAATCACTGCCCTGCTTCTGCTGGCCACACCATTCTTGATCCAGGCCAGGAGCCATTTGCCTTCTTGGCCACCTGGGCACACTGCTGGCTCATGTCCAGCCTGCTGTCCATCAGTCCTTGCAGGTCCCTTTCTGCCTGGCTGATGTCCAGCCACTCTGTCCCCAGCCTGTAGCGCTGCAGGAGTTGTTGTGGCCAAAGTGCAGCACCTGGCACTTGGACTTGTTCAACCTGACATTGTTGGATTTGTCCCCTGGATCCAGCCTGTCCAGGGCCCTGTTCAGAGCTCTCCCATGCTCCCACAGTTTGACACTCACACCCAGCTTGGTGTCATCTGCAAAGATGTCTTTGGTTCTGTGGGGCCCCTCAGTGTCCCAGTGACCTCTTGGTTACACGAGGCCCTGTGCTCTCACACTGGTCTCCATGGTTCCACGAGACTCTGCAGGCAGAGTGAACTCCTTGGTTCCATGGGGCTTCACAGTTTCACAATGTTCACCTTGGTGCCACAGTTTCACAGTGGCCCCTTGGTTCCATGGGGCCCCAGGGTGTCACAATGGCCCCATGGTTACATGAGGTACTGCACTGTAACAATGATCTCTGGTTCCACAAGTCCCCTCAGTGTCACAAAGACTCCTTGTTTCCATGACACCGACAATGCTCTTCTAGATTCCTTGAGGCCCCACAGTGTCACAGTGGTCCCTTGGTTGCATGAGGCCACTGTGTTGTACAGAATGCCAAAATAGTCTCCTTGGTGGTGCAGTGTCACAGTGGACCCCTGGTCACACAAGGTCTGGAGTGTCACAAAGGCCCCTTGGTTCCACCACAGTGTCACAATTGTTCCCTCAGTTCCATGAGTCCCTGCAGTGTAGCAGTGGCCCCCTGGTTACACAAGGCCCTGCAGTGTCAGAACAGCTCCACGGTTCCACTGGGCCCTGGAGTCTCACAATGGTCTCCTTGCAGAGTCTCTCAGTTTTGCAGTGTCAAAACGGTGAAACTCGTGTGTTACACAGGGCCCTGCAGGGTCACAAGGGCCTCTGTGGTTCCACGAGGACCCAGAGTGTCACAGTGCACTCCCTGGTTCCATTTGGCCCCACAGTACCACAATGGACCCCTGGTTTTATGGGACTGCACAGTGTCACTATGGTCCTCTTAGTGCCACCAGGCCTCACAGTGTCACAATGGCCCCTTGCTTCCCCAGGGTGTCCCAATCATCACAGAATGACAGAATCAGACAGGTTGGAAAAGACATTGGAGATCAAAAAGTCCAACCAATGCCCTAATACCACCTTATCACCCAGACCATGCCACTGGAGAGGGACAGTGACTCTGCCATCTCCCCCCTGGCCAGCCCATTCCAGTTCCCAATCCCCCTTTCTCTGAAGAACTTCTCCCTGTTTTCCAGCCTAAACCTCCCCTGGTGCAGCCTAAGGCTGTGTCTTCTTGTCCTGCCCTCCAGCACATCCACACTCACACCCAGCTTGCTCTCATCTGCAATTTGTTGATGGTGGACTCGATGCCCTCACCCAGATCATCAGTGAAGATGTTGAACAGGACTGGGCCCAACACACATCCCTGGGGTACACCACCAGTGACTGGGCACAGCTGGATGCAGCACCATCCCCAGCACCCTCTGGGCCCAGCCTCCAGCCAGTTCTTCATTCTCCCAGGAAAGAGGGAACCTGCCCAAGCCAGGGGCTGCAGCTTTTCCAGGGAATGCTGTGGCTCACAGTGTCAGAGGCCTTGCCAAAGTCCAGGTACACACATCCACAGCCTTTCCCACATCCACCAGCCAGGTCACCTGGGTGCAACAGATCAGGTCAGGCAGGACCCGCCCCTCCTAAACCCATGCTGGCTGGGGCTGATCCCTCAGCCATCCTGTGGGTGCCCTGTGATGGCACTCAAGGTGATCTGTTCCATCACCTGGCCAGGCACTGAGGTCAGGCTGACAGACCTGGAGTTCCCCACATCCTCCTTCCAGCCCTTCTTGGGGATGGCTCACATTGGCACCTCCAGTCCTCTGGGGCCTCACTGGTGAGCCAGGACTGATGAGAAATGATGGAGAGCAGCTTGGGGAGCTCATCCAGCAGCTCGCCCATGCCCCTAGGATGGATCCCATCTGGTCCCAGAGACACCTGTGAGCATCTGAGTGGCTCAGCAGGTCAACAGCTGCTTCCTTCTGGATGACAGGGGGGCTCTTCTACTCCCTATCCCCATCCACGAGCTCAGGAGGCCACTTGTCCTGAGGACAACCTGTCTGATTGTTGAAAACTGAGGCAAAGAAGGGGTTAAGTACCTCAGCCTTTTCCTTGTTTTTGGTAACCATATTCCCCCCAATAAGGAATTGAGGTTTTCCTTATCCCTCCTTTTGCCATTACCGGATTGATAAAATCATTTTTATTTTCCTTCACAGAAGCAGCCAGGTTAAGTCCTTATTGAGCTTTCACCTCTCTACTTTTCGTTCTGCATGACCTAACAACATCCTTAAAAATTTCCTGAGTTGCCTGCTCCTCTGTCCAAAGGGGATGCACCATCTTATCTTCCCCTGAGTTCCAGGAAAAAACTCCATGTCCAGCCAGGCCAGTCATTTTCCTCTCTGGGTCATCTTGAAGTACACAGAGACACCCTTCTCTTGCTCCTTCAAGATTTCTTTCTTCAAGTGTGTCCATCCTTCCTGGACACCCTTGTTTTTAAGGGCTGTTTCCCTTAAAAAAATCAGTACCAGTTTCAATACTCCCCAAATTGCATCCTGAACAGGCTGAAGTCTTCTTTCTGCAAGTCCAGTGCAGATGATTTGTTGATGCCCCTCCTTCTTTCACAGAATATTTAAAAACTCCATCATTTCATGGTCACTGTACCCCAGACAGCCTCTGACCACCACTGATCTCTCACCAGCCTTTCTGTGTTTGTGAACAGCAGGAGACAGAGCTTTCCTTGGCAGTGGGAAGAGAAGGAAACCTCCCCCAAGTGCAGCCTGGAAGGTTCAGCCTGGAGCTGAGGAAGAAGAAAAGTCCCTGCCAGGGTAGAATTTTGGTGCAGGAGGTGTCCCAGCGTGAGCCTGGGCCCTGCCCTGGCTCTGTGTGCCAGGAGCTGGCAACGCTGGGCGCAGGGAGCCCAGGGAGGGCACAGAAATGCTGGGCTGAGAAATGCTGGGGGGACAGCGAGATGGGCGTGTGCAGCCAGCCAGGGCACAGCAGCAGCAGGCACAGGGGACACAACCTGGAGGAGAGATGGCCAAGGGCTGGGCAGGGCTGGCAGGGCCACAGGCACCCAGCCCTTTGTCCCCTGGGCTCTGCCAGTGCCTCAGGAGGCCTCACAGGAGGAACTTTCCTTGCAGGGGCTGCACTTTGGTCCTCCCTGGCCCCTCCCTGAGCAGGCTGGCAGGGCTTGCAGCTTTAGGACATTTGTCCTTGCTGCCCCTGCCATCCCCCTGCCCCACAAACAGCCCCCAGCCACCCGGGAGGGACAGGCCCTGCTGTCCCAGGCCTGGGCTCAGGGCTTGGCCTTTCTGCTCCCTCCAGCCAGCCCAGGCCTTGCTCAGCATTGCAGTTCCCTGCTCACAGCCTTGGGCTCCCTGCAATCCTGGCCTCAAGGAGCTGCTCTCACCAGGCCCTGGGCAGCCTTTGGCACTCCCTGCCCTCACTGGGGCCCAGGGATGCTCCAAGGGACTTGGAGTTTTGCTTCTGACTCCTTCAGCAGCTTCTTCAATCTCCTCTCAGTGCCTGGGGGTCCTGGACTCAGCATGGGGCTCCTTAAAATACAGAAAGCCCTGAGGATCTGCTTGTCTTCCTTCAATTGTCTTTGAGTCTCCAGAGCTTGTGCAGCTGATTGGAGTCAGTTTGGTCCTGTGAATGAGGGAGATTTCAAAGTGCATGTCATGACTTTTTCTTTTTTAATCGAGCATTTTTTTTATTTTCCAGATCAGTGAAGAGTGGATAGAAACATTCCCCAGGTGATCTTGATGCTGAATGTCTCCTTAGGTCTGGGCATGGAGAAGAATGAGTCCCTTGCAGGCTGACTCTGTTTGGACAACCTGCTCCTCACCCCAATCTCACCATGTCTGACATTGCCCACCTGGGACTGACATCCCTGTGCCCTGCATCAGAACCTTGTCCCCTGAGCTCTGCAGCTGGCTGTCCCAGCCCATTGCACCATGTCCCACCTGCTCTCCTCAGGCCTCTGCCTGCACACAGGCCCAGGAGAAGTTTTCCTGTTGGTGAGGAAAGAATGGAAAAGCCTGAGCAGGTTTCCTAAACAACAAAGCCCACTCAGGAACCACATGCTCAGGACAGGCTGCCTAGAATGATCTTTCTACAAGGGACAGTGTCACCAGAAATGAGCTCTGCAAGCAGAATTCTCTGAGTCTTTCAGCTGAATTCTCTGTCCCTGTCCTCTGTTGCAGATGGAAGCTGCTGCTGCCATCCTCAGCTTGAACCCTTCTTTGAAATGCAGACAGAGGTTCCCAGGTGTGTAAAGTAAGCGTTGCTCAATGTTGATGCAAAGCTTTTGTGTTCCTCCTGGAACCAAGGAGACTCTTGAGACACTGCAAGGCCTTGTTTAACCAAGGGTCCATTGTGACACAGCTCATGGAATCAAGGAGACAATTGTGACAGTAGGGAACCTCACAGAAACAAGTCTCTGTTGTGTCAGTCATGGAATCAAAGAGACATTTGTGACACAGCCAGGCCGTGTGGAACCAATGGTCCATTGTTACACTGCAGAGTCAAGAAGAACATGGTGACACCACAGAACCTCATGGAACCAAGAGTCCTTTGTGACACAACAGGGCCTCGTTGGAACTCAGGGGACCATTGTGACAAGGCAGGGCCTACTGGAACCATGGAGACCTTTTTGACACTAAGGAAACTCATGGAACCATGGTGACCATTGGAATGCTATGGGACCTCACAGAACCAAGGGTCCATTGTGACATTGTGGTGCCTCCTGGAATCAAACACTGTGGAACTTGGAGGCCTAATGGAACAAGGGTTTCTATTGTGACTCTGCAGAACCTTGTGGAATCAAGGTGACCATGTTACACTACAGAAGCCCATGGAACCAAGGGGCCATTGTGACACTGTGGAACCAAGGAAACTGTTGTTGACAGTACAAAAACTCATGGAATGAAAAGTCCAGTGTGACATGATGGAACCCCATGGACCCAAGGGTCCATTGTGACTCTGTAGGGCCTCATGGAATAGAGGGTCCATTGTGACACAGCAGGGCCTCATGGAACCAAGGGTGCATTGAGGCACAGCCAGGCCTTGCTGGAACCAAAGAAACCCTTGCTAAAAGCAGGGTTACTCATAGAACCAAGGAGTCCATTGGTACAGCATAAGACCTATGGAACCAAGGGGCCATTGGGACAAAGTGGGGCCTCATGGAACTAAGGGGACATTCTGACCGATTAGGACTGCATGGAAGGAATTGTCCATTATGACAATGTAGATCCAAGGAGACCACAGAGACACTATGGAACCTCATAGATCCGAGGGGCCATTGTGACACCAAAGAACTTCATGGAACCCAGGGTCATTGTGACATAGCAAGGCCTCATTGGAACAAAGGAACCATTGTTGACAGTACAGAAACTCATGGAACCAAGGGGCTGTGGTGACAGAGCAAGGACACATGGAACCAAGAGACCAGTGACATTTAGGAAACTCAGGGAACCAAGGGTTCATTACGACACTGCAGAAACAAGGAGACCATTGTTGACATTATGGAAGCTCATGGAACCAAGCAGCCATTGTTACACTCCAAAGTGTCATCGAACCAAAGAGACCATTGTCCAACTACAGAACTGCATGGCACCAAGGCTTCGCTGTGACACAGCAGGGTTCCATGAAACCAGTTGTCCATTGTGACAATGCAGGTCCAAGGAGACCATGGTGACACTAGGGAAGCTCATGGAACCAAGCGGCCATTGTGACACAGCAAGGCCTCGTGGAACCAAGGAGACCATTGTGACATAATGGAATCTCATGGAACCAAGGGTCCATTGTTACAGCCCAGAACCAAGGAGACCATTTTGACAGTACAGAACCTCATGGAATCAAGGATCAGTTGTGAAACAGTTGGGCTTCACGGAACCAAGAAGCCATTGTGACACAGTTGGGCCCCAATGAACCAATGGTCCATTGGGACAATGCAGATCCAAGGAGGTCATGGTGACACTACAGAACCTCATGGATTCAAGGAGCCATTTGTGACACCGTGGGGCCTCCTTGGAACAAAGGCCATTGTTGATAGTATGGAAGATGCTCATGGAAACTATGGGACATTGTGGCACTGCAGAGCCTCATGGAACAAAGGAGACAACTGCAACATGGAGGAATTTTATGGAACCAAGCAGCCATTTGCACACAACAGAACCAAGGAGACCATTGTTTGTAGTACAAAACCTCATGGAACTGAGAAGCCATTGTTATACAGTGAGGCCTGGTGGAACCAAGGGGCCAGTGTGACACCGTGGGGCCCCATGGAATCAAATATTCCTGGTGACACAGTGGGGCTGCTTGTAACCAATTGTCCATTGTGATACTGCAGATCCCAGAGACCGTGGTGACACTATGGCACTTCATGGAACCAAGGGGCTGTTGGGGCACACCAAGGCCTTGTGGAACCAAGGAGAGCATTGTGGCAGTGCAGAACCAAGGAGGCCATTTTGACAGGATGGACCCTAATTGAATCAAGGGTTGAGAAGAATCCAAAGGGTTGAGAGTTTAGCTAAAGGGATAAAGCAAGAAGCAATGGTTATTAATGAAGAGTTTAGAGTAAAAGCAATGTAGGATAGTTAATCATTGCCAGATGAAGCTAGCTTGAGAAGACAATCTATCATTTGCCTGACTTTGCTGTGTTTGTAGAAGTTTTGAGGGGAGGATGGAGTATTGTAAAGATGAAGAAACTGTAGGTGCACCTGGGCCCCAAAACCAGTCAGAACCAGGCAGGAGAGCTTGGACTATGCCCAAGGGTTCAGAGAGCCTGCCAACAAGACAATTGTGAAAAGTTTACCTTGAGGAAGACACTCCTGACTTCATCTGAAGGCATCACTGACCCTTTTCAAATCCACCGACCCAATTTGAGTGCAGGACTGCACAAGTGTGAAAGGACTTTGAGCTCATTTTATGATGAAGAAGAGAGAAGGTGGGGTTGAGTAATAAGTATGTATAGGTGTGTTGAATGATTACATGAATATGTAAGATTTTGTAGATAAATAGAGAGCCAGAGCTCTGTGATTTTTGCACACGTCTTTGGGAGGTTACTCCCCATGTTGCCTAGCACTGACTTGAACATAACACTTTCTAACTTTAATTAGTTGGAGAGTCTTTGTTTGTGCTTTATTTACTAGATAATGGAACCAAGGGTCCATTGTTCTACAGCAGGGCCTCATGGAACCAAGGGGCCATTGTGACGCTGTGGGGATAATGGAGTCAAGGGCACCGCTGATACTGAAATCCACTGGATAAAAACTTCTGAACACAACTTTGAGTATTTGAGAGCATTATTACAGCGTGATAACACTGTTTTATTCTTTATTACTACGTGCTGGTCACTTGGGTGATCCTTCCTCCATTTGAGTGCACTGAGCATCAAATGAAGAGAGTTTTGATCACACACACTGATTATGCATTCATTAGCTATCCCCACTTCCTTTGAATTCACTTGACATAGTTGCATCCCTTCTCACAAGTTCTTATCTGGTTCTTTGGGGTCTGTCTTCAACATCCAGTGTCCTTTTTGGTGGCTGTTCCTCGACCCCCACTTTTGAGTATGGGCAGTATTATTGTTTTGCAAGCCTTCTGTTTTGTCAGCCTTGTAGAGCTGAGCTGACATTTTTCTTGCATTTTGAATGTCTTCTGTTTTCCAGAGTTACAACCTTGATCCATTTCTCCAAGGCTGTGCTGTTCTGTTCTACAGTTCTTGATAAGAGTAAATGTTGTTCTGTTCTCCTGTCCTTGTCACAGCACTCGGCCCACCTGAGGCGTGTCTGCAACCCCCCCAACCTATGGGCTTGGGGTGGGCAAGTGTTCCTGAGGGAACAGAGATGGGACAGCTGGGCTGGGCTGACCCAAGGGATGTTCCATGGCATGTCACACCATGATCAGCAATAAACTGCAGGAAACAGTGGGGTCAAGGGTGCTAGGGAATTAATTTCTTTTTAGAGACATTTCCCTTTCAAAACATTAACAACACATAAAGATCCCTTTCCTGCCTCAAGGTGGTAAAATATTTTCTGCTGATAGGAGATTTCCTGTGGATTTGCTTTCCTTCTGTTTGTGGCCTTTGCTTTTTGTTGGTGGTTTCTTTGTGGGGTTTTCGTGTTCTTGTGGGTGGGTCTTGCTTTGGGTTTTTTTGTTGGGTTTGGGTTTTTCCCTTTTGAACTGCCTTTTTTCTGATGCATAAGTTTTTTTTCCCTTTTCTCATGGCTTGGTTGGCTCCTGATGGCAAGACAAATTGACTCAGCTCAGTCATCTTGCCCATAGGAAAGAAAAGCACAATTATCCCAATTATGTTTTGCAGTCACCATCAACTGGATGAGTTTGGTCACAGACTCCCTACAATTTGGCAGTATTCACAAAGGAATTGAAAGTGCATTTGATGCCATTGTAGAGATAATAGAAATGTTCCCCAGTGGTGGTCAAGGGCTGGTCACTGAGGGATGTCACCAGGGAGTGGCTGCCAAGAGGACTCTGTACCATGGATGACATTTGACCCTCATTGTTCAGCCAAATTCCCACCCACCCCATGTTCCATTTCTTCAGCCTGGCTCTCTCCAGCCTGGCTCTGAGGAGACCACAGCAGACCGTGTCACAGGCCTGGCTAAAGTCTGGGCACACAACATCCCCTTCTTTTCCCTCCCACAGGGCTTCTGCAGTCCCTGCCTTGTCCTGCCAGTGCCTGGAATGGCTGAGGGGGATTTGCCACATCCCCTTCCCTGCTGAGTCTGACCAGTCTGGGACTCTCCCAGATCCCTTCCCTGCCCTGTTTGCAGACTGGCTCCATGTCTGCCTTTCCCAGGTTCCCAGGACCCTCTGGGATGGCTCTGCCCTTTCCAAGGGATTTGAGAGAGCTCTCACAGTGACACTGCCCAGCCTTCTCAACATCCCTGACACCAAAGGCCTTTTCCACATTCCTCAGTTCCAGCTCAGTGCCCAGAACACAGCACAGCCCTGTCCAGGTCCTCGGGGTGGTTCAGAAGGGAGGCAGCTGTGATTTCTCCCCACACACCCCCACCCCAATGGTGTCTCTGTGCAGTCCTTGGCTGTGCTGAGCAGTTTCCCTGGAGCCTCCCTGCCCTGGATGTTTCTCTCTGCATCCCTAAGCACAGCCCAGTAAAGAATTCAGGTGGTTTTCCCAGAGGATTTCACTCTCAGAGTGAAGTGGCCTCAAGGCCCTGTTTGTGCCTCTGGAATTGTGCCAGCCCCGAGTGCTGCTGATGGTGTTTGTGCTCACTCTGGTTCATCTCCCCACATACACACACGATGCCCTGCTGAAATCTCCTCAGTACAGAGCAAACAGGCACTGCTGGCCTGGTCACTTGGTGTCCCTCCATGCAGGGACAAACAACCTCCTGCAGGTGTGGGGAGAGGCCTGTGCTGGCAGTGGTGGTTGCAGGGGCTGGTGTGGGACAATTGCCCTCGGGCACCTTCCCAGGCTGTCCCCAGAACAGAGACACAGCCCAGGCCCTGCTCTGCTGCTCCCTCAGGTCCATGCCAGGAGCTCTGGCTGTGCCAGGACACTGCTGTGTGCCCCCCTGCACACTCCCCCTCTGCCCCAGGCACTGGGCTTTGCTTTGCCAGGGCATTCCTGGAGCACATTGCTGACAGCAGCTCTGCAGGGAGAGCAAAGCCTTCCTGGGCTGCCCTCAGGAGATGCCCTTGGCTGCTGGAGCTGCTGTGTTGGAGCCCAGCTGTGTCCCAGCAGTGCCTATGGCCTGGCCCTGCCTGTGCTCACAGCATGGACACGCAGCAGGACAGTGACCAAGCTGCCACAGCACTGCGGCCTTACAGCCACAGAAGGGCTGGGAAGGAGAGGCTGGAGCTGGGAAGAGCAGCTGTGGGAAGAGCCAGGGCCATTGTCCCTGGCTGTGCTGCTGTGCTGGGAGTCTCTGCCCTCCACCTCTGCTCACAGGCACTGCCCCTGCAGAGACAGAGAGGGGCTGAGGGAACATGTTGGGCACACAGGGCAGAGCAGGACACTTTATTTTCCAGAAATGCACAGTGATCAGGGCTCCTTACTGTCTGTGCTTAACACAGGCACGGTAGATACTGATGTAGCAATACTGTGAGTAATGGCACCACTTTATGGAAAACATTATGAGAAGAAAAGAAAAGAAAAGAAAAGAAAAGAAAAGAAAAGAAAAGAAAAGAAAAGAAAAGAAAAGAAAAGAAAAGAAAAGAAAAGAAAAGAAAAGAAAAGAAAAGAAAAGAAAAGAAAAGAAAAGAAAAGAAAAGAAAAGAAAAGAAAAGAAAAGAAAAGAAAAGAAAAGAAAAGAAAAGAAAAGAAAAGAAAAAAAGAAAAAAGAAAAAAGAAAAAAGGGAAGGGAAGGGAAGGGAAGGGAAGGGAAGGGAAGGGAAGGGAAGGGAAGGGAAGGGAAGGGAAGGGAAGGGAAGGGAAGGGAAGGGAAGGGAAGGGAAGGGAAGGGAAGGGAAGGGAAGGGAAGGGAAGGGAAGGGAAGGGAAGGGAAGGGAAGGGAAGGGAAGGGAAGGGAAGGGAAGGGAAGGGAAGGGAAGGGAAGGGAAGGGAAGGGAAGGGAAGGGAAGGATTATTAAATCAAATAGAATAACAAACAAGACACATGGCACAAAGCAGTCTGGGCCTGGAATGAGTTCCATTCTGAATGCTGTGCAGAAACAAAGAGGCACCTGATTGTTTCTGAAAAGCACAGAGTGGTCATATTCCTCAGGGCATCCTCCAGCTCCTGGTTCCCCAGGCTCTAGATGAGGGGGTTCAGTATTGGAGGCAGCAGCGAGCACAGAAGTGACAGTGCCAGAGCCAGGGATGGGCACCAGGCTGGCACAGGTGACCTTGATGCTCTGCAGGGCTCAGGAACAGCGGCTGTGCCAGAGTCAGGGCTGAGCTGACACTCTGTGGGCTGGGGCAGAGCCCAGGCAGAAATGAGCCCTGAGCCAGCAGCTCTGCAGTGGTGGCCACCAGGCCGGGTGGCCAAGGGAGGCTTCTGGCCATGCCCTGGGAGCAGCTGCTGCTGCCCAGGGGCCTTTGGTGCCTCAGGCTCTCCCTGGCACTGCTCCCAGCACAGCACTCTGCACTTGTGCCCAAGCCCTTCACTGTGCTGGGGCTGGCCTGGGGCTTTTCCTGCAGCGAGATCTGCCCTGGTCCTGGCACAGGAAAGGCAGGTCCTGCTGGAGCAGGAGGAGGCTCTGCCTGCAATGGGCTCAAAAAACTCCAGAAAGGCCCTGATTACTTCAAAATTCCTTCCTAGAGCACTATATTCTGATAAATGTTATAGCTCCTATATTCTGGAGTAAATAACTCTATTTTTGTTTACTCTGTGGTGTGAATAATCTTTCTGTCTAATCCTGATCAGAATCAATCATAGCTGTATTTATAGAAATATATCTGGTATTCCATCATTAATCCTGTGGGACAAATTGGATTATGGTTCAATTCCACCTCTCCAGGCTTTTAGACATAAACCTTTCAGAAAATCTGGGTCTAGGATTGGATCCAGCCGTTCCAAGTCTCCTCTCTTAGATGGAATTTTAAAAGTCTTGGCATCCTGGAGGGGTTTGAGGATCCATGGTGGCTGTTGGGTGTCATTTCTCTACCTCATGACTCAGCAGGAGTTTCTCCAATGAAGAAATGAAGCTTTTGCCTGCAGCTCCCACTCTGCCCATGACAGGAAGCCCTGTGAGTGTCTGGGACATCCCAGCTCTTTGGCAGCCTGGGCACTCCTGGGATGTCACCGTGGAGCCCCTGTGAGTGCCGGTGACAGATGGGTGCCTTTGCAGCCCCAGGTGCCCTGGGATGTCACCATGGAATGGCTGTGGCTGCCTGTCCTAGGGTGACTTTATGATGCTTGTATCCCCAATCCTCTGTTCTGTTTGTGCTCTATATTCAGTTCTGTACCTTTAAAATGGTTCTGGGAGCCAGGGGGGATAAAGAAGCAGCGCACTTTGTTTTGAGAAAACTGCCTGACTCCCACCTGTCCTTGCTGCAGCGTTGGTCTGAGGCACAGACAGCGGTGGGACAGAGATCTCCTGTGTTCTGAGTTAATTTGATCTGGCTGAGGCAGAGAAGTTCCCTGGAATGCTTTTTTCTCTTTTTCTTGGGACTGTTTAAATCTGCTCTGGACTGAAAAACCCAGAGGAGCAGCGAGGGCTGGCACCTGCGGCCGCCGGGGCCTGGAGCTCCGGAGGGAGTGGGACTGGTGAGAGACTGAGTGAGCTGAGCTACACCCAGGGCAAGGACTGTCCCACTTTGCCATCTCTCCTCAGAGCAGGCAGAGGTTTTATTGTTTCATATTATTCATTTTTTTGTGCTTGTGGGCACCTTGTTTGTTAAATAAATAGTTTTTCCCACTTTTCCCCAAGGAAGTTCTTTTTTCCTGGACTGGCTGGGGAGAGGGGCCGTTTGGGTTTGCTTTCCAGAGGAACCCCTTTGTAGGTTTCCTCCCGAATTTGCCCTAAACCAGGACAGTCCTGCACACACAGGGCTGTTCCAGGAGATGGTTCAGTCCGGCTGTCACTTCATTAAGGGCATCGAACGGGTGAGGGTCGTGGAGAGGAACATCCCCAACCGGGAGCAGCCCCTGCACTTGGGCAGCGATGTGGGGCTGTACGGGGGGGACAGCTCCTCTGGGGAGAAGCTGCCAGGTCCTGGAGCAGCGACCCGGGATGGAGGGAGCACAGACGGGCTGCGGTGGACAGGCACTGCCGGCACAGCTCCGGCATTATCCTGGTGGAGCGCAGAGCTGAGCGTGGGGCAGAGCGCGTCCCCTCGGGCCCTGCCCGGCAATGACCCTGGAGCCCCTCCAAACCTCCCCGCGAATCCCCTCAGCCCTCCTTGGGCCCATCCCCGGGGCCTCCTGTTCCTCCCAGTGACTCCCGTGGCTCTCCCAGTCCATCCCAGTCCATCCCAGTCCATCCCAGTCCATCCCAGTCCCCTCCGCGTGTCCATCCCGGCCGTGTGTGGAGCGGACGCCTCTCAGCCAATCAGAGCGCGCACTGCTGATGACTCATCAGTTGCCAGGCAGATCCGCAGCGCCCAGTGCCCCTCTCTGGGCTCGGCTTCCCAGTGCCGCGCGCTTCATTCCCAGTTCCTCCCAATCCCTCCCAGTCCGTTCCCACTCCCTCTCAAGCCCACACCAGGAGCTCTCGGGGCACGTGGTGGCCACCGCCGTGGTCCCCAGCGGGGACTGGACCCACCAGCTCCTGGTGCTGCTGGAAACGCCCCCGAACACCGGGTCACCTCCAGCTCCGGGTGGGGCACGTCAGCCTGGAGCAGCCCCTGAGCCGGCACTGGGGCACGGGAGAGGCACTGGGGGGACTGGGAAGGGAATTGGGATGTGCTGGGAGGAACTGGGAGGGATTGGAGTAAGCCTGGAGGGGCTAGAAGGAGACGAAGTATTGGAAAGTGGGGATTGGAAGGAGGTTGGTCTGGGAAGGGACTGGGAGAGGGTTTGGGTGAGTCGTGGAGGAGCTGGGAAGTGACTGGGAGAGGATTTGGGGGTCCTGGGGCAGTGGGGGGCAACTGGGAGGGGGTTGTGGGATCCTGAGAGGGACAGGAGGGGCTTTGGTGGGTCTTGGAGAGGCCGGGAACGGATCGGGAGGAGGTTTCAGGGGGTCCTGCGTGGGCTGGAAGAGACTGGGAGGGAACTGGCGGTGTCTGTGAGAGGTTTTGGGGGGTCCTGATCCCTGCAGACCCCCCAGAGATGCCGCTGGACGCTGCCCACAGCGAGATGCTGACGGGGATCGGGGACTTCGTGTTGGGCTTCGTCTTCCTGGCACTGGGGCTCAGACTTGGGGGGACCCTGCAGGGGGACTGTGATTGGGGGGGTGGGGGCAGAACGGGCCCTGGGACAGATGGGGAATGGGGACCCTCGTGTGTTCCCCCTCCTGTGTCACCCCGCTCTGGGGACTCTGGGGATTTGAACCCCGACAAGGCACCCAGTGAACCCCAAAAGACACCAGGACCCCTCTAAGCTGCCAGGGGAATTTGAGGAGGGGGCTCATGGGGGGTACCCAGGCCTGGCCAAGAGCCCAGCACTGCCCCAGCCTGACCTGCCCTGGATCCATCCCAGAGATGATAAAGGAGGAGTGGGATCCCTCCCAACACAATTTGGGGGTCCCAGACCCCTCTTTTCCCGTCCTCTTCCACCCCTTCCCCACTGCCCCCTATTCCACCACCCCTGTCACCCATGCTTGGTTTTGGGGGTTCCCGGCCCATCCAAGTGTTACCCCAGTGTTGGATATTTTAAAGAGATGAAGAGAAATGAAAAGCAAATCAAGGCCAAAAGTAAAGGATTTTTGTGTCCGTGCCAGCTGAGGATCCACATGCTTGGGTGGGAGGGAAGAACCTTTCTTGGAGGGGTTTCCATCCCACTGTCTCCAAAATCTTGGTCTTGGCCCCAGTTCATCATCTGCCTACAGAAGCCACCCTTGGGCAATAGGAAATCAAAATCGTGCAATTCTTGAGGTTGGAAAAGATCTCCAAGACCATCCAGTATCTTCAATGGCACCAGAAGATAGGACTGAACATAAAAGATTTTCTGAGGTTGAGAGTCAACAAATCCACTCTCCCCAAAGAATTCCCAATGTTGGTCTGTGTCCCGATGGATGTTCCTGCCCCTGCGTTCATCCAGGTGCCCATGGGGAGACAGGAAGATGTGGAGTGCCCCCAGCCAGGTGTCTTCCCAACAGGGATCACCAGGGCTCTGCCCAAGGGGGTCACTGGGGATCATCCAACACCGATCCTCCCACGGGGGATGGAGCTGGAGCAGCGCACGAAGCTCTTCCCGCTCTCAGGGCACTCCCAGGGCTTCCCTCAGTGGCGCCTCCATTGGTGTTTGGTCAAGTGAGAGCTCTGTGAGAAGCTCTTCCCACACTGGGGACACTCGTAGGGCCTCTCCCCAGTATGGATGCGCCAGTGGACAGTGAGGTGGGAGTTGCAGTTGAAGCCGTTCCCACAGTCGGGGCAGCGGAAGGGCCGCTCATCCGTGTGAATCCGCTGGTGCACTGAGGAGATCAGAGCTGGTGTGAAACCTCTTCCCACACTCGGGACACTCGTAGGGCCTCTCCCTGGTGTGGATGCGCTGGTGGTATTTCAGGTGGGAGCTCTGTCCAAAGCCCTTCCCACATTCCAAGCAGGTGTAGAGCCCTTCCCCAGTGTGGATCACCTGGTGCTGGATCAGGGCCGAGCTTACTCTGAAGCTCTTCCCACATTCCCCACACTTGTAGGGCTTTTCCCCAGTGTGGATCCTCTGGTGTCGTGTAAGGTAGCCCTTCTGCCTGAAGCTCTCCCCACATTCCCCACATTCATAGGGCCGTTCCCCACTGTGGATCCTCTTGTGCCGGATCAGACTGGACCTGAGGTTGAAGCTCCTCCCACATTCCCCACACTCGTGGGGCCGTTCCCCAGTGTGGATCATCTGGTGCCGGACCAGGTAGCACCTGTAGCTGAAACCCTTCCCACATTCCCCACACTTGTGGGGCTTCTCCCCTCCATCAGGCTTCTCCTCCAGCTCTGAGCTCCGGCTGGATCTCTGGCTGCCCTCCTGGCACAGGGGGGGTCTTTCCTCCTCGCAGCTCCCTGGGCTGGGTTTGCAGCCCCTCCTCCTGTGAGATCTCCGGGGCTTTTCCTCCTCCTCCATCCAGACACTCCTTGGGAATGACAAATCCTGGTTTGGGGAGAAAACAAGAGGAGAGAGCCTTAGGCTGGGGGTTCCTCCTTGCCCAAGCTCATCTCAGGAAATCATTGGGCACCTTGTGTCTGTAAGAACCACCAAAACATCAAGATTCAGCCCAAAAGTCCAACAAACATCAAGACACAGATCAAAAACTCACGAAATATCCAGACTCAGCCAAAACCTCTTCTAAATCATAAGGATGTCCCACAAATGGGGGACCCCCAGGGAAGGAAGAAGAGGAAAGTGTCTTTACAAACAGATGCTGGGAATCTGCTTGGAGATAGGGCCAGGCACTTGGACAGAAGGAAGGGACAGAAGAAGCCCTCAGTTCCAGAAAATGCTATTAACTGACCACACAGACTGCTGCTCAGCTAAGGTCCTGCTCAATTCATGAACTTGGAGAAGACCAACAAAGACTTAACAGAGCTGTGAATATCCCTACCCAGACAGAAGTGGGGTGCATATTAAGGGGGTATGTGGTAGGTGCATTGGGAAGTCTGCACCTCTCAAGTAATTCAGCCAATGGGGAAAGGGAGAGGGAGATGATGCCAGGAAAATTAGGAAGAAAAGGAGGCTGCATCCTCCAACAACTGGAGAGACCCCATGGGAAATGTCCCATGGCCTCTCCCTTTTTTTATGAATGAAATGACTTGTACAGGACTCCTCTGCCTTCTCTGTGGACACAAACCTCTGGTGATGGGAATTTTTTCGACACACCCTGGGGCTCGTCCAGAATTCCTTCCACTGCCCGGGGCGTTGGGCAGTGAGTGGAGCTGAAGGTGCCTCACCCAGTTTGGGTGATCGGCTCCCTTGGGTGGTGGCGGCACCGGGGATTGACTGGGGACCCGAGAGTCCAGGAGACAGACGAGTGACAGATCAGGGGGGGCTGTGAGGAGTCGGCAGGGAGAGAGCACTGAAAATCTCATCAGGGAGGACACTGGGATCTCCAGGGAGTAACCATGGCAGGGCACCCATGCAAGGTGCAAAAGGGAAAGCCAGGAAGGGGTCCTGGCAAAAGGGATGATGATCCCAAAATATCTCACCCGTGGTTGTCTCCCCACCGTGTTTCCATCCCTGTCATTGTCCCCCACATCTCCGCCTGTGCCCATGTCCCCCTGTGTCCCCATGAATGGCCACGTCCCCCTCCATGTCCATGTATCCCCATGTCACTCTCCATGTCTGTGTCCCACCAAGTGTCCCTTGGGAGAATGTTCAGGCAGTTTGCACATTCTCCCAGAGGTAATTAAGGACATGGACACCCAGGGGGGCAATTAGCAAAGTCAAGAAGGGATTTGCACAACAGGGGATGGATGGTGTTGGTGTGCTGGGAAGGGAAGGGGTGAAGGGGAGTGTGCAGGAATATGGTTGAGGCAAGAAGCAGCAGCAGGAATCGCTGTGGTAAGAAAAAGGATGATGGAAAAGAGGAGGAAGAGAAAAATACTGAGGACTGGGACGTTGTTCAGCAGGGTGCAATGCTGAAAATTTGCCAGCTGATGCAGATGCCTTGTATCCCCGGTTTCCAGGAGAGGAAAACAAGGAGGTCAGGATTTCAGGGGGTTTCTCTGTGCTGGCAGCAGCAGGAGCGGGCGCAGAGCTGCGGCACCGGGAGCACGGGCTGGGGGCCTGTGGGGAGCTGCGGGGCCGGGCCGGGGCTGTGGGGCAGCCGGGGCTCAGCGCCGGGCACTGCCTGAGCCCAGGACCCCCCGGGCAGGGCCGGCAGTGGCCCCCGGCCCCCAGGAGGCTGCGGGACGCCCCGGACGCTGCCCGGCCCCATGGAGCTGCCGGCCCTGCCCGCCGGGGGAGCCGCCTTTGGACACTGCGGCAGGACAGGCACCGCCTCTGGGATACGGGCTGGGGAGGGCACGGGGAGCACAAGGACCAGCAGCAAGGAACAGCTGGGAAATGGGGATTCCACGTGCAAGGATCGAGATTATCCCTGAATGACTTTGTTTGGGTCCCTGCAGAAATTAATGGTTTTGCAGAAAGCTCAGCAGCTGTCAGAGGATGAGCACGCACAGGCACTCAGGGGGGCTGCAGGAGGGGCAGAAGAAGCCCCTGGAGCACTTGGTCACAAAGGCACAACAGGTAAAGGCAAGAAGGGATGAGGAAAAGGCCAAGGTGAAGGCAAAGGCCATGGCAGAGTTTCTACAGCCCCTGAGGGATCAACCCCAGGGCCCAAGGGGGCCCCAGCACCCAGGGCACTGGCTCGGCCACAGGGACCTGGCAGTGGCATTGCCCTCCTGGGCAGGGGAGAGCCGACCCAAACAGTCCCTGGGAAGGAATCAGGCTTCCATCTGCAGGGCACAAGGACACTGCAAGCACAGACAGCAGCACCCTCACCAGGAGCAAGTCCACCCCTGCAGAGACATGGATTGGGAGGGGTGGCAGAGCTCCCATTACACCAGGGACCCACCGCACTGGAGCCCTTGGGAACATTCAGGGTGGCTCTGGATCGACAGGAGGCCTTTCCTCACAGACACAGGGGCCTCTTATCCGCTCTGAATCTCAGACCTAAGCGGGGAAAATGCCAAAAATGTCTTTGATTATTCAGGGAATAAGTGGGAAAGATGAGCGGGTGTGTTTTATTGAACCACTCTCAGCAGATGTGGGGGATGGGTTTGGAACGCACGAACTTTTATTTGCTCCTGAGATTGCAATTTACTGGGAAGGGATTTGACAGCCCTGCCCTGCCCGAGCCCGCCCGCCGGGTCAGCAGCTCACGCCGAGCCCCGCCCGCACTCGCCGAGGCCGGCACGGCCGGGAACGAGTCCCGCTGCCGCCGGCGCCTCCTCCGACCCGAACCGCCTGAGCCCGCCTGCCAGGCAGTTCCTGCTCACCAGCTCCTGCCGCCTCGGAAGCAAAGAAAACCCACAAGCAGCTCCCCGATCCTGGAAAACACCTCCCGCTGCTGGGAAGCTGCCTTTTCCTCTCCGCTCGGCTCTGTTGACCAAAACGCGACGGCTCGAACCGGAGCTCTGGCTGCCACAAGCTCCCAATTCCCGGAGGTGCCAAGAAGCTGGAACAAAGAGCCCGGACCGCGGGGCTCTCCCAAAGCCCTCACGTTGGGCACAGCTGACGCTCTGGGCTGGATCTGCCCGCCCGGCTCGCACTCCCCGGCTCCTGGCGCCTGCAGCGGCCGCCTCCGTGCTCGCTGCTCCTGAGCTCGGAGCGCGGTGCTGAGCAGAACCGCCGGCTCTCCAGGGCTCTCGCTGTGCTGCCTCTGGGATCAGAGCCGAGGACACAGAAAGGGATTTTCCACCCGCTCCCCACAGGCTCACTCCCCAAGGGGTGCCGTGGCCAAAACCCGAAAATGCCCGCCTTTCCATTCTCTTTTAGCCGGGGGAGGGTCAAGGGGAGGTCGCATTTTCCAACCAATCGGGGACACAACGGGGAGGGCAGTGAGGGGGTTCCCACGGTCTGACAGCCACTCGGGAAGGTGAGGGGCGAGGAAAGGGTCACCTGCACCAACGGGGTGGCGTGGAAAAGGGGAAAACCCAGGCGGAGCTTAGGATTGACAGAGAAACCTCTGGAAATGAGGGCAGCGGTTTGGGAGGATTGACATCAGGTGAAGAAAGCAGCCGGTGTGTCTGGGGGTGAAGGACAGCCTGGCGAGGGAGGGGACACTTTGAGGTAGAACCAACCCATCCGGGGTGTAACAGGAACAAACCATTGGGATAATAACCTAGCAATAACTTAATAACTTATCAAAACTTATTAAAACCCCACCAGCAGGCCTCTGAATGCAACACCACCCCTCTCCTGTCTCTCCCAGTTCCCCCCAACTGATCCCAGTGTGGCCCCACTCTCTCCTAATGCCCCCCAGCATTTCCATCTCGTTGCAGCCCTCAAGCTCTCAGCCCAGCCCCGGCCGCCTGCTCCGCTCCGGGATGGATTTCTACCCTGCCCAGATCCAGCTGAGGTGGTTCCAGGGCCAGCAGGAGCTCTCGGGGCACGTGGTGGCCACTGCCATGGTCCCCAGTGGGGACTGGACCCACAACCTCCTGGTGCTGCTGGAAATCCCCCCGAACATGGAGTCAACTCCAGCTCAACGTGGGGCATGTCAGCCTGGAGCAGCCCCTGAGCTGGCACTGGGGAGGCACTGGGGGGACTGGGAAGGGGATTGGGATGTGCTGGGAGTAACTGGGAGGGATTTGAGTGAGCCTGGAGGGGCTGGAAGGAGATCAAGGATTGGAAAGCGGGACCTGGGATGAGGTTGGTTGTGCTGGGAAGAGACTGGGAGGGGTCTGGGTGAGTCCTGGAGGGGCTGGGAAGGGACTGGGAGAGGGTTTGAGGGTCCTGGGGCAGTGGGGGGCAACTGGGAGGGGGTTGTGGAATCCTGAGAGGCACAGGAGGGTGCTGGGGAGGCTGGGAAGGGATTGGGAGGAGGTTTCAGGGGGTCTTGGGTGGGCTGGGGAAGACTGGGAGGGTGTTTGGAGGGGCCTGGGGTTTCTGTGAGAGGTTTTGGGGGGTTCTCACCCCTGTAGACCCCCCCAGAGATGCCGCTGGATGCTACCCACAGCAAGATGCTGATGGAGATTGGGGGCTTCTTGTTGGGCTTCATCTTCCTGGCACTGGGGCTCGGCTTCTACCTGTGCAGGAAGGTGAGGGGGGTCCTGGGGGTCGTGTCCCCCCTCCCCTGGAGCGTGTGTGCTCCCCCGGGGGCCCCCCAGCCTGGTGTCACCCCCTTTTCTCTGCCTACAGAGCTCCTGAGCCAGCAGCACCTGTTATAAATGGGCCAGGAGAGCAGCTCCTTTTGAAAGGCCTTTATTAGAGGACAGCTCTGGGTAGGGGGCTCGAGGGGCCGCGCACGCCGCCGCTGCTCCCACTGGACACCATGGAGGAGAAGGTGCAAGTCGAGTCTGCTGCTCGTGCTGCAGAGTCGGGATTCCTTCCTCACGGGAGTTCTTAGGAAATCACTTGGCTTCGTTTAGTCCAGGGGTGTCACCTTTGTCCAGTACTCTCCAGGTCATGGCGAGTAGGTGGGAAGCCTTCCACAGGTGGCTAGATGTCCTCCTCGCACGGCAGTGTCCTTCAGAGGTCCAGATTTTGGGTCGGCTCGTTGTTTTAGGGGTCTTTTTGGGGTCAACTGGACTTCCGCTTGGAGCGGTGCATCATGGGAGCCTCTGGATTTCCCTATTGGGCGGGGTCAGCAGTTTGACGAGCAGGCAGGGAGCAGCGGAGGCCTATCCCGACGGAAGGTAAGGGGGAATTTGGGATCTGGGGAAGGGGAATACACAACTTGGAACATAGGAAAATTGAGATTTGAGGGTCCAACACGAACAGTTTGAAATAACAGATAAGTAACAGCATAACCTTTTTAACTACATGATAAACAGTACAACAATACAACATACAAAATCAATACAACATACAGTGCATAACTTGGAGCCCTTTATTTATTTCAGTAATCTATAATCCTCCTCTTGGCTGGTCATGGAGAAATTAGTTTGAAGGTGTTTGCCTGTTGTCTGGGTTTTTTGCCGTTCTCCTCTGTCCCCTTTAAGGAGTTTGTAAAAGTCTTATTTTTAGCCTTCTGTGTTTTTGGAGTCAGACACACTTTCGTATAAACAAGGCATTTGTTATTGTAGAATCTAGAGATGTTTACATTCTTTTCATAAGGAGGAGACTGTTGATGCACTGTTGCATGGTCCAGTGAAGTTGGAGAAGATTTTCTTCCCCCAATCCATGATCACTGCTGGAGTTCGATAATTGCTGATTCTGTAAATAAAGCTCTCTCTTTTCCGCCTGGGACATCGCAAGGTGTTGGTGTGAGTTCTTTATGTCAACTGCGACAGTCGCCCCATTCTTTTTGCCGCCTTCTCCTCCTTCAGCTCAAGGATGAGCGGCGCCAGGCTGGATGCGGGCATGGCCATTGTTACAAATGGATGCTGCACAAAGGAAAAAAAAAACAACAATGAACCATTATTTTCCAAGCTAAGAGCCTCAAAGGCAGGGTAACATTTTTTAAATGAAAAGGGGATTGAGTCCGAGTAGGTCTAAGGAGCAACAGTGGGGCAACAGTGGCACAGCTTGCTGCAAGAGCTGCTAAGTGCCCCAGCCCGGGAAATATTTCAGGTCTGAGCATTGTGATCTCTTTCAGGATGTCCCTGCTTATGGCAGGGCACTTGGAGCAGATGAGCTTTCCAGGTCCATGCCAGCCCAGCCCAGTCGAGGATTCCTGACTGTTTTCCTTTGAACAGCACCAAGAGTGGAGGTGAGCAGGAGGGGGCTCATCTGGTGCCTTGCACTTCAGTGGAGGAGGAGCTCATCCCTGGGACACTGTTCCACCTGCAGCCCCTGGGCATTTTACCTGCAGGAGCTCCTGGGCAGACCAGCACTGCGCCTCGTCTGTCTGCAGGCAGCAGCTCAGGAAGTGACTGCAGCAAAGGGGAGAGGAGCTCGGGCTTCCGCAGCTGTGGGGTCCCTTTTGTCGCTATCAGGCGTTGAGCCTGGAGAAAAAGGAAACACGAGTCTCTCACCTGCTTCTTTCACTGTGTCTGTAACTGCTCTCCCAGATCCCATTGTTTAAGATCCACTCTGCAGTGGCAGTTTGTTTCTGCTGTGACAGAGAGGCAGAGATGCCTTTCCTGTATCAACAAAAAACCCAAACCCCAACGCAGCCACAGCTTTTCCAACATCCAACAGATCTGGCCTTGGCAGCTGATTTCACTGACTGACCTTGTGAGTGGAAACTACATCAGCAAAAGCACCTTTGCTTCTCTGAGCATTCCCTTGAGCAGCTTGACAGGCTATTTGGAGGAGGGACTTTGCTATATTAACTCACATTACTATTTCTAAGGATTATTACATGAAAAGCATCTCTGCAGTGCTTGTTGGTCCCTTAAGCACAGCTGCCATCAAACAAAAGTCATCAAGCTTTTTGCTTGGTTCTTGAAAACAATGGTAATTGAAAGGAAAGAAAGGAAATCCCTCAGTTATTCCTCAGGTAAGGAAACAAACATTTGGAATCTCATCTTCAACACAGACACATGAAGATGCATGCACCAATGTCTTGGGATAAAAAAAAGCCTGTTGGCCACACAGGAAACACCTGCAGGTGTGTTTCTTAGCAGACTGCAAATTTCAGCTTCCCTTATGTGGCCAAAGGAAAATCTGGGTGGTGAAATCAGAAGAGGGAAAAATGCCATCCCTATGGTAGCCCTCTGCTCATTTGGATACTTAGGTCAATGCATTCATGGTGTGCCCATCCTAGAAAGTGCCCAGAAACAAAGGGGTGGTTTTGGCAGGCTCTGCACATCACCAGGCTTCAGCTTGGTGACATGGAGAAAGTGGCTTGGCTTAGGAAAGAAATATGGTCACGGAGTGTTTCAGCAGCACTGCACAAGAAGCACAAGAGCCTCTGTGACCTTCACCCCCTCATGTCCATGTTCCAGGCAAGTTTCCCTGTGAGAAGAATGGGGGTGCACTTCTTCACTTCAAACAATGGTTTTAGAAACTTGGTTAGGTTTTGGTTTCTTTCCTTCATTCCAGGAAAGATGACACCAGTCCTAAGATGCTTGTTCCCTGTTAGTAGGGCTATCTCCACAGCCAAAAGAGCTGGAACGACTTCTAAGCCAAAGCAAAATGTTGCCTGAGCATGGAGATTGTTTGCGTGGGGTGAGGCTGGAGTTCCCCCAGTGATGCACCCAAAACTACAGCAGATGCTGATGTGCTGCAGGGACCTTTTTAGAAAGGGACCATGGTGGAAGTAGTTCCAGCAGATGGCAATGGGATTTTGTCCAAGGGCAGACAGAAGGTGGGATAGGTGAGAAAGACAGCGGGATCAGAGAGTATTGACACCTTACCAAGCGAGGACTTTTACTCCAGTAAGGGACTTGTCGTTCTGCCATTTCAATGCCCACAATTCCCAAAGACCAGATGTCCACTTTGGGGCGATAGGGTTGACCTTTCACCACTTCAGGCGCCATCCACCAAGGAGTCCCGATCACCGAGCTGCGTCTGCTCCGCTCAGGGGTGAGTAGAGCAGAGAAGCCAAAATCAGCTGGGGAGAAAGCAAAAGACTGCTTTTATTTGAATACTGTGCAGGGAGGAAAGCAAGCAAAAGAATTGCCCAGGAGAAGTTGGAGAATGTGCTGTTGAATCTCCTGGACAACTGTCCCTGCTCTGTTTGCTCAGGACTTCATCCAAGGCAATATGGCATTGGCTACTGAAAAAATCCCCCCATTTTTTACACTGCCTCCAGCAGTGGCTTCTGTTCCCCTGAAGCTTTGGACTTGTAGCTCCCTCCCTTGGGAAGGGACACACACAGAGCACAGCCACCCTGGACTGCTTGTTCCTTGTGCTAGGTCTGTGCACGCTGCAACTGTGTGCTCAGCTCACGGCAAGGGTCCTGCACTGCCAGCAGCGCCATTTTTGGGGGGCTGGCAGTCACGCCAAAGCAGCCCCACACCCTACATGTCCCTGGAACGCTGCACCTGACCAAGAATATATTGACCCAGCTTGACAGAGCCATCGGTTCTGAGGAGGATGTTGAGGCTCTTCACATCTCGGTGCATCACATGGTTGGAGTGGAGAAAATGCAGTCCTTGCAGGCACTGAGAGAGAAAACAGAAAGAGGAGGGCAAAAATCCCTGATGTGATTTCATCACACCAGAAAAGAAACAGCTCTCAAAGATTCCCTCTCCAGGGGAATGGGGAGTAATGGCAGAACACAGTGCCATGGGGAGCAAGATCTTGCTGCTCCTACACTGGCAGAGCAGCACCTTTCTAAAGAAAGGCATGTCAGCTTTGCAAAGAGCAACAGCAACTGCTCTTGTAGACTCTCCCGTGCAAACCAGCCACAGTGACTGCTGCTGCAGTGGATGTGCTCAGAAGTAAAGAGCATTTTGGCTGCACTGCCGACCTTTCCAGCTGAGCACTGAGAGAAGTGAGTCTCTCTTTTGTCTTTGCTGTTCATTTCCAATCCTGCCACCACCACCTTTGCTTTTACAGGCAAGGAATGCAGTGCAGACAGGCAAAAGTTGAGGGAGGCAAGATGGAGAACAGCAAACACAAGAGACAGAGTGAGAATGCAACAGCAGCAGCAAAGAGGACAAGAACAGGGTCCAGTGAGTGCAGGGCCACTGGCAGACAGTTCACTTGAGATGCTCCTGCTTGCCCAGAGCATAGCAGCAACACAGAAACAGAGCCTGGCACATGGAATTGCTCCTGTTCTGAGCCCTTTTCCCAGACAGTCCTGCCCAAGCCCTGGGAAGCACAGGTGGGATCCCTCACCTCCTGGCTGATCACTGCAATCTCAGGTTCACACAGGTCAGCCTCGTCGATGACATCAAACAGACTGCCTCCATCCATGTACTCCATCACCAGCCAGAGTTCTTCATGCACAAGGTAGCTGAAAGAAGGAAATAAGGCCGTGCAGATGAACAGGCATGGCTACATTGGTTTTGTGCTTGATTCGCGTTTCCGGGTGCCTTTGTGACAAGGACAGAAATAAAGGAATAGACATTCCCTCTAGGCTGTGCCTTGTTTGCAGTCTGTGCAGTCTCAAGGAGAATCTGTGAACTTACAGGGGATTGACTTCCTATGGTAGGGTTGATCCAGATTTTTGAACCATTTTCCAACCATGTGTTTGAAAGCCAGGGAAGACTCATGCAGACAAAATGCACTCTCTTCCCATCCATTGGAGATGAGTAGAGAAATAAGAATGAACCAATAATTACCAGCTTTCTTTTCTGCCAGTGTCCCAAGTGGGTTTTTAACCTTGCATGCTTTTAGTATGTAAACAAACACATACAAATACATACATTAGTGTGTAATCATGGGATAAGACCATGACCACTCACCTGTCTAAATAATTCACAATAAAGGGACTCCTATTCCTCCTCATGACTGTGATTTCAGTAATGGTGTCTAGCTTGCTGCTCAGTCCTTGAAGATTTATTTTCTTGATGGCCACCTGAAATGACATTGAAAATCAGTAACTTTAGAAGTTGGTGGCACGAGACCACACCACACACGGAGTGAGTGATTTTGTAATGACACAGCCGAGCCAAAGTGCCAAAGTGCCTTGTGCTCAGACAAAGGAGTAATAAGGAACTGACATCCCAACAGCCCATTTCTCTGCTCCTCTGGGGGCCAGTTACAGGACATGTGGCCACTGATCTTTTGCCTTGTCCACTTGCTAACAATGGTGTCTCAACTATCACCCACAAAGCTTGGAGCACACTCTCTGTTTCTCTGTCTGTACATCAGAAGAAGGAATCCATGCCTTGGTTCTCTGTGGATACATCTTGGGCTCTAAGCAGGGCTTAGGGCTTTCAGGGATGCCTTGCAGATCTCTCCCCACATGCAGTTCCCAAGTGCAGCACTGCAGGTGGCTAAGGAACTGCCAGGAACCTTCAGATGTATTTGCTGGCAGCCAGAAATGAGAATTCAGGACTCTGAAGTCCCAGAGAGCAGTGAAATGCTCTAAGGCACCACCTTTGTTGGAGCAATTGAGAGCCAGGGAGAGCGTCCTTCTCTGCAAGGAACCGCTGCCCTCCTTGCCTTCCTTCTGGCAGCTGGGAAGGACAAAGACTGTCACAAATGCAATTGGCAGACTGGCAGCAGTCTGTGCTTCTTGTGCCTTTGCAGCACAGCTCTAGCCAAAGCTCCAGCCACAGCTGACACAAGAGAGGAAAGTCCTCAAGAACAGCAGAATCTGCAGGGGCTGTTGACATTTACCTCCGCTCCTGTGGCAGTGTCGATGGCTCTACAAACTTCTCCAAAACTCCTAGAAACAGAACAGCAGCAAAGAAAGGAGAAGACATTTAGATCTCAGAGGGAAAGGCAGCCCAGACAGCAGATGTCTGCTGTAAATGCCTCAAAGCTGCAGGATGCAGGAGGGGTCTGCCAGAAGGCAGATGATGCATTTTCCTCTCAAGTGCATGGGCACTGGGCCTGTTCCTGCAGCACTTGGCTTTACTGCCTCAGCTCAAAAGGCCATTCATCTTGGATGAATGGATTCTTTCCTCTTGGATTTCAGTTTCTAAACTGGGCAGTTTTTAGCCTGACCTCTGACGATTTCCTTCAACAAAGTCTTGGGAAGAAATTTTCCTGAGAACTGTTATCTCACTGCTGTGACAGGGGCTAGCTTGCTGTTTCTGGCAATGAAATGGAAGTGTCTTGGACAATGCCTTCTGAGCACACTTCCAAATTCTGGCCAGTACTGAGAGATGGGGCAGCCGAACCCCAGTGTCTGAGGATGTTTGCAGCTTGCCTGGCTTCACACTTGAGAGATATTCCAGCAGCAAATCACCTGCCCCATGGCTGTGTAGAAGGAACTTTGCTTGGACTCACCCCCTGCCAAGTTGTTCCAGTTCAAAGTATTTCCTCTGGGGATTTTCCTTGGTCCCTGGGGGAAACAAAATGCAAGATGCTCACTTGAAAGCACAGAATCCCACCAGCCAAGAGATACAAAAGGCAGCCCCACTGTCTGGGGCTCTGACTTCTTTGTGGTCAGCTGCATAACAAAAAGCTGGCAAAGCCCAAGCAGGAGCACTGACAAGCAATGGGAAGAAGGCACAGCCAGACCGAGTCCCCTCCAAGCTGGTGCCCATTCAGGACACAACAGGATTGGCTTTGGGATCAGACACACCCAGGTGCAGATCAATGCCCTTTTTGTCCCAACACCTGCTGGCAGACAGAGAGTCAGCTGGGCTCTGTTCTCAGCCCCACCAGGCCTTGTCTGAGAGCACAGGACCGGCAGCTGTTCTGGGCAGGAAGCAGATTCAATGACTTGTGCTGCAGAATCACCGGCTTGATGTGTTTTCCTGGAGACTGATCTGAGCAGGGCTTGGGCCAATGGGCAGCATTCTAACAGTGATGGGAATGAGTGGGAATCAGGGATGAAAAAGTGCCATGGATCTGAGGAATCTCCAGCAGCAGGGCTGGAGGCTCGCTCCTGAGAAATGCCTACAGTGCAGTTTTATCTGATCAGGCCACAGCAATGTGTCTCTTGGACACATCTTTATAAGAACAAAACTGGGATATTAAATACAGATTGTTGTCAAAGCATCTGTTTTTTCATTGGGGGCACAATTAAGACACCTCTTGCTTTCTGTTTCTGCTGTCACCTGATATTCTTTCAAAGGAGTTCTCACTGACAAAAATATAATATTCTCGTTTAAAAAAGCTGTAGATGTAGTAGTGGTAATAAGAACAGTCATAAAATGACACCAGTAAGACACATGGGGCAGAAGAGCTCCTTCAGGATGCAAAAAAATAACTCTACCCAAAAAATGCAGAAAAAAACCCAAACTAAAAACAAAACCACAACCAAAAGACAAAGTGCCCAAATCAATCACTTTCTGTGAAGTCTTTTTGCTCTGATGATGGGTGAGAAGTCAGGAGTCTAAGGAGAATTTAGGAAGCTAACCATTCTCTCCAGTTTGGCCACTAGCACACAGGACTTGCCCAGATCATTTGCTAGGTCACAGCCTTGTGCTGATGCCAGAACAATCCCTGCTTCTGCCTGTAGCAGATTGGGAAGCTCAGGCAAACCCAAGCACGTCCAAGCTGCCCTCAGAGGCAGCAGGAACAGCCAGAGCACTCTCTTGCTGCCTTGGAGCACAGCATTTCCTGTGGGGACTCCTCAGTGTCCCTGTGACACCAAACTGAGGAGGATCATTGGGTGCAGCTCTGCTGACACGTGCACACCATGCACTGTCCCTCAGAGAAGAAAGACACCAGACATACTCAGGAGCTCCAGGCACTTATCCTCCATCTGCTGGTGCTGAGCAGCAGCTCTGTCAGGGCTGGAGATGAACAAACTGCCTGGGCTCCACTTCCCACGTTGGGCAGCAAAGGCTCCTTTAGGTGACACTGCTGCAGCTGCTGCAGCAGCAGGTTCAATAGAAGAGCCTGTGTAGAGCTGAGACAAGAAAGGAGTTTGTGTCAGAAAAGTGGCTGCAGAGATGAGCCCCAGGTCCCATTGCAAATGCAAACCCTTAGGGAGATGCTGCCAGCCACATGCAGGGCTGTGCCATGGGTTCTTCCTGATGTCCACTTCTCAAACTGGATGGGTCAAACCCAAAGGCTGGTTTTACTCCAGTTCATGGCCAGATTCATTTCCCACTTTCTTCAAAATGCATTGTCATGGATTTTCTGAAGGGTGGCTCCCAAAATGACCATTCCACTTTCTCCCAAGGACTCTCTTCCCCCTCCCAGGGCTGCAGACACACTTGCAGGTGCTTGTTCAAATGTTCTACCTCCTCCCACAGAGTCCTCTCATCCTCCAGCATCTTCAGAACGGGCTCAACTGGCAGCACTTCTGCTTGGGACAGTTCCTGTGCCTCACAGGAATCCTGGGGCTCCTCGTTGCCAGTCCCTTGCTGGAATCTTTGCAGGCTGCCAGGTAAGATGTCAACACGCCCACCTCAAGTCAAAGAGAACAAAGCAGTCAGAGAGTGCAGGTTGTTCCTGTCAGCCAAGAGTCACAGACTGTGAGGAAAGGGGGAGCTCCAGATTCACAATGGATACAGACAGCTTGTTTCAGGATCCATCTGTGTCACCGGGTTCACCTGCAAGAACACCTCAAGAAACAAGGAGAGCAGGAACAGGCCAGCAGGAATGCATTGAGATGATTGCTGGCCAAAAGACCAAAGGACAAGGCCCACTGTCCAGCACAGCAGCTGAGATTCAGCAGAGCAGGAAGTGTCCTTTGGAGTGGCTGGGATGGACACTAGAGCAGGATGGCACTCAGAGGCATCACCCCAGCCCCTGCTGCTCTGCAGGGGAAAGGCAAGAAGGGCAGAAAGCACCAGTTTGGTGACTGCAGTGGCTATGGTTCTTTCACTCACTTGCTTTTCTAGAGCATCTGGCTTCTCAAGGAGGAGAAGAATTTTCTCTTCTCTTTCTCTTTGAATTTTCATTTCTTCCTCCAGCCTGTCGTGTATTGCCTTGATCCTAGCCTCAGTTTTCTGCAGCTCTTCCTGAAGCTTCTCACCAAGGTTCTTCTCTGTTGCCTTGATCCCAGCCTGAATTTTCTGCAGCTGTGACTGCAGCTTCTCACCTAAGTTCTGTATAGAAAGAGAGGGAGAAACTTGGATGAGTGGAGTGCCTGCCACTCTTCCACTCACCTGGTTTTCTTGATCAGGCCTCTTCTGGTGGAGATTCTGGTCATGTTGAGTTCTTCCCAAGTCTTCCATGCTACTCTTCTTGGCTGCCATGATGTTCTGTAGACATAAATACAGAGCAAGTGACTGGGAGCTGCCATCAGGCTCAGCTTTTCCTCTTTCAGCCTCCAAATCACATTCATTCAGCCACTTCTTTCTGCTTCCCCTTCCACCTCTGCTTCCACTGCAACTCTGCCTGCAGAGGCAAAAGAACAACCTGGCAACAAAGGCACCAAAATCCCTGACTTCAAGCAGCAACTCCATGTCCCCAGGCTGTCTCTCAAATGCTCCCAGGTAAGCACACCCAAGAAGCTGGCAGGGACAAACCACCCCAAAGAGCTGCTGTTGTCAGATCAGTATCTTTGGTGCCTGGAGCTACTTGGCAAGTCTGTGGAGGGGGACAGGTGTCTCCAGACCACAGTGTCCCCTACGTATCCGACCAGGCTGAGCGCAGGGTCTTTGACATGCTCCCTCCTCTGCAGACAGGGAGCCTTCCTGCTTCAGGCTGGCCCCTCTCAGAATCCCAGCCAGCTGGGGCCTGAACATGACAGGTCAAAGCCCATTGTCCAGGTGCCACTGGCTGGGGGGGATCGCTGGGTCCTGGCAGGACTGCAGCACTCAGCAGCCTCAGCCACCAACAGCAAGTGCTAGCTGCTCAGAAACTTGCAGCTCTGCCTTGCCCTAAAGACAGCACCCTCCAGAAGTGGCACTTACTGACCTGGAAAGGTCTGGCTGTGGTGTGACCACAGCTGGAGGATTGTGGTCATTTGGCTCTTCTTGGGCCTCTTCTGCAGGAGCAGAGGGAGCCAGACTTGGTTCTGTGCTCTGTGGACAGACAGGAGCGTGAGGCACAGGCCATGACCTATCATTTATAACCTTATTTCTTTCAGCTCTACAGCCAGCTCTACTAAACACAAATCATCGACTTTGACAGCAATGGGATTCTAAGTCACTCAGAGTCAATTCAAATGGGCTGATTCAAGTGTACTGCAAATTGCTCTGAAGTAGATATTCCTCCTGGCTACTATGAGGAAGCAACGTTGTCTCTGCAAAACTGGGCTTTTAGTTCTTTTCCAGCTCTGAAATGGAAAATGAGGAAATAGCCAGTGATGCCTTTGCTCTTGCTGCTGCAGACATGGAAATGGATTTTCTTTCATCCTACTCAGCTGGCACTCTACACTCTACTGCCACAGGCCAAGCTCACAGCCCTTAATGCCACAATTCTTAAACAGCAGGAACATCAAATGTTCCTTTCTCACTCACCTCAGGATCGGCACCTCTGAACACACGGGTCAGGTGACCTGCAGTGGGCAAGGGAAAATGAACCAGATTCTTGGAGAAAACTGCAGAGAAGCCGAGCATTTTTGGAAGGTGTCCCAAGAAGGTCTCCCAGTCTACATTTTCCAAGTTGTCCTGCTTGCCCCAGCAAACGGAGGAAATGACAGACTCTGCTGCCACAGACTCTCCCATGGAGGGAAAGCAGCCCCTGCAGGTTCCCTTGCAAATGCTGCCCGCAGAGCCCTGGCTACAGACACCCCCTTTTCAGCTGAACATGTTGCCAGGAGATTTACCCAAGTGGCATCCAAATGGTCTTCCTGTTTCTAAAGCAACTCAGTCACTAAGAAAGAGCAGGAAGACATACAAAAGCCAGTTTTGGTTCCACCCAGGGAAAAGCTCTACTTACGTGTCAGGTGAGTCATGAAATAGCTGGTGTAAGCAACTCCATAAACAGTGCAAACTGCAGCAGCGAGTGGCCCAATCATTGCGGCAACTGCTGTGCAAGTTTGCAGACTGTGCTCTAACACTATGCTCTAAAACTATGCTGGAACGCTATGGCCTAACACTATGCTGTAACACTATACTCTAATCCTATGCTCTAACCTTATGTTCCAACACTATGCTCTAACACTATTGTCTAACACTATACTCTAACTCTATGCTCTAACACCACACTCAAAAAAAGCAAGGTTGCTGTCAGATGGCAGCTGCCCACTGACAAAAACCTCAAGCAGCAGCGTTAGCTCCTGCCCTGAGCAAACCCGAGAGCTGCTCTGCCACCGCTGAGGCCGGGCGTGTACCAAGGCAACCTTGTGATGTCAGCACGAGGACGTGGCAACCGTGCCCTGACATCACAAAGCAAACGCTCTGCCCTGCTCTGTGAATTCATGCAGATGGATAGATTGATGTTTGTGTAGGCCTAGGCTGCATTTTGACCTCTTTCCCCCCTCGGCTGCCTTTTTCACCCCTTGTTTTAGCCCCTGTGCCCCTCTGTCCCTGTCCCTGTGCTGGGTCCGAGCTGGCGGCCGGGCTGGGCAGAGCAGCAGTTCCAGCCCCGGGTGTCCCTGGAGCGCTGGGAGCTGCCGGTGGCCCCAGGCCCTGTCCCCTGAGGAGCTGCTGAAGGACGGTGGGACAGGAGGGGGCTGGGGGGGCTGAGGAGGCGGTGACGCTGCAGGGACGGTGACCTTGAGGTGCTGGGGGCACTGAGGGCTGTGGGGGAGCAGAGGGCGAGGGTGGCACGGAGGTGACAGGGCAGTGGCACGGGCTGAGGGGGGTGGTGGGTCTAAGGGGACGGGATGGGTCAGAAGGAATTGAGTGGGCTGAGAGAACTGTGAGGGGCTGAAGAAACAGAAGGGGGCTGGGGCTTTGCTGAGGGGACGGTGGGGCTGAGGGGATGGAGGGGCCAGCAGGGAGCACAGAGGGCTCTGGGACTGCAGCTCTGCCAAGCCTTGGAACCAATTCCAGAGCCTCCACTTTGGCCACAGCTGCCCTGCAGACCCTGAGGACAGGTGGAGACTGACAGGAGGCAGCAGGGAGAAGCTGAGGGCCACCAGCTCCAGCAGTGACCAGGGAGCTGCTGCTGCTGCTGCTGCCAGCCCAGAGCCCGGGTGAGGCCGCAGGGCCGGTGAGGCAGGCTGGGGGTGAGGGTGGTGTGGGCTTTGTCTGTGGGCAGTGCCCGGCTGGGCAGGAACGGGCCCTTGGTGTGAAGTTCCCTGGAGGAACTCCCAGGGCAGTTGCTGCCAGGATCAGCAGCAGCAGAAGGCAGCAGGATCTGCTCCTTTTCCTGGCTCTGTGTGCAGCTCCCAGGCTGTGATGGCCCCTGCTCCCACAGAGTCCTTGCCCTTGGAGACTGCAGGGTAAAAGCAATCCCATTGCCAAGAGAGGCTTGGCAGCTGAAGTCCACTGCCCTTGTGTTTTGGGCTTGAATGGCTCTCATGCCAAAGCACAGCAGGTAACCAGGGCTTTGGGAGGCAGAGCCTTTCGAGGGAAAGAGAGATCAGGCACTCACATGCCTGAGACTCCTTCAGCTCTCTGCTTTTGCAGAATGAGAAAGAAGCAAGCTGGGCAGAGAGAGGCACATGCAGTCCTTGGAAAAAACATGGTGCCCCACAAAGTGCTGTGGGAGAAGAAAAATAGGGAGCAACCTTGCCTTGTTTCCATAGCCTGTGTCTTCTGCAGAGGAGACAAGGGGATGGACAGGAGGGGAGGGATAACTGTGGTAACCCAGTCTGCCTGGCTGTGTACTGACAGACTCAGTAGCAGTCAGCATTGTAGGTAAGGCCAGATTGTTATTTAGCATCATGACACGCTGCTGCTTCATTGCAAAACTGCCTCAGCCTGGAGAAAATCAGCTGAAGTTATTGTCAGTTGAAGTAGATGTGGTGAGAAACAGTGACACGGATTAAAACAGGATTTCTAACCTCATCACCTAGAGGGAATTTTGTGTTGCGTTTTCTTCATTGCACAACCTTTTTGAGTTGTTCTGTATCCTTCAGGGAGGTATCCACTGGTGACCAAAAAATAAAAAGGGGGGTCATGGCATTCATTCTCTTTTAACACATATTTGCACTAAGCTGTGGCTTACACTCAGTAAGGCAAAGGATAGATTTTCTTTAGTCATGCAGTGTGGAATAAATGGTGTAGGAACAGCCACAATCTAAGCTGTAAGAACAGCCTGTTCTTGGTCCTAACAGGACATGGTGTACAAGAAAGCACAACAATCCCAAAGATTCACCTCTTCAGTAACAGCAGAATGGTTCCTGGTGTAAAACCAGCAGGTGATGGAAATAACAAATGTCCCTGGGCTGGGGCAGAAGCCTGGGAGTCCAAGGCTTGGCAAAAGAGAGCTGGCAAAGGCAGCCCAAGGTGCAGGCAGGCATTTGGCTGGAGGCAAGAGGGAGCTGGTGCTGCCAGCACGGGAAGGGACTGCAGGCAGAGGAGCTGGCCGGCAGCAGGGAGTTTCCACTCACTCCCAGTTGCTCTCAGTAACTTCCAACATGATTCCCTGCTCAGAGCCACTCCAGTTGTCACACACGACACAAAGAAATGACACCCACACGCTGAGATCTCCAGGGCAGAAAAGAGGCAGTTTATTTACGAACTTCAACATTTCTAGAATTCCAGCAGTGACTGTGGATTGGAGGAAGAAAATCTCCCTCTTCAGCCACACTGGGTAACCCAACAGTCCAGCAACACTTGAGCAGGCCATGCAGGCTGCCAGCGTGCTGGCTGGCATCAGGCGGGGGGGTCGCTTCCACAGCCGTGGCTCCTGACAGGCAGTGAGCCCCATCTTCTCCCCGACCGCTCACCTGATCAGGGAGAGTTTTTCTTCATAAATTCCGGTAGACTGCAGCTGCTTCACATCGCCGGCCTTTCTGCCGTGCCTCTTCCCCCCCTGCCGTCTCCTCGGCGAGGCTTCCTACCGGGGCAGCAGGGATGTTTTCAGTCAGCTTTTCTGCTCTTCCTCCATTCCTCTTTCCACTGTCCTGCAGCATTCGAGGAATCCAAGGGTCTGGTCCCTATCTCGGGGGCCACTTGCAGAAGAATCAAGAATGAGCCATCACTCCATGATCAATATGATCAAAGTGAGCCATTTATTGCAATGTGACAGTACCTTTTATACAGTTTTCAGCCTTAATCACGCGTTACGTGCTGCTTTGCAATTGGATATACCCTAAAAGCACGTGTTAGCCTTTTAGCCTGGACTGGTTGATGGCTTTTGCACATCCAGCAGGTTTATGCAGTCCTTCATTTGGCTTCTATCCAATCCTCACATTCTGAAGCTGTTAGCATCCTTTGTTCTTCTTGGGACGTGACTTCTGTCATCTTTTGTTCCTTCTTGTACGTGGCTTTGCTGCCCTTGAATGGTTACAGGCCTTATTTATCCAGAGAAGCTGGATTGCTCACATGTCCCCATTTCTGGAGGAACCCATCCTCCACACCTCCCCACCGCCCCCCATAAACGGGAGTGGGGCAAACTGGGAAGCTTTACTGGGAACACTGGGAGCAGCCGGGTGGGGACAGAGTGCCAGCGGGGCTGGGGGACACACGACCCCCCAAAATCAGCGCAGGGATAGAGCAGGGGGTCCCGGCCGGGCCCGAGGCCACAGGGAGGGGCTGCGGCTGCTGCTGGCTCAGGAGCTCTGTGGGCAGAGAAAAGGGGGTGACACCGGGCTGGGGGGCCCCGGAGGAAGAGCACATGGTCAGAGGAGGGGGTACACGACCCCCGGGACCCCCCCTCATCTTCCTGCACAGGTAGAAGCCGAGCCCCAGTGCCAGGAAGATGAAGCCCAGCACGAAGCCCCCAATCCCCGTCAGCATCTTGCTGTGGGCAGCATCCAGCGGCATCTCTGCGGGGTCCACAGGGGTCAGGACCCCCCAAAACCTCTCACAGACTCCCCAAGCCCCTCCAAGCTCCCTCCCAGTCTCCCCCAGCCCACCCAGGACCCCCTGAAACCTCCTCCCAATCCTTTCCCGGCCTCCCCAGGACCCACCGAAGCCCCTCCTGTCCCTCTCAGGATCCCACAACCCCCTCCCAATTGCCCCCCACTGCCCCAGGACCCCCAAACCCCCTCCCAGTCCCTTCCCAGCCCCTCCAGGACTCACCCAGACCCCTCTCAGTCTCCTCCCAGCACAACCAACCTCATCCCAGGTCCCGCTTTCCAATCCTTGATCTCCTTCCAGCGCCTCCAGGCTCACTCCAATCCCTCCCATTTACTCCCAGCACATCCCAATCCCCTTCCCAGTCCCCCCAGTGCCTCCCCCGTACCCCAGTGCCGGCTCAGGGGCTGCTCCAGGCTGACGTGCCCCACCCGGAGCTGGAGGTGACCCGGTGTTCGGGGGCGTTTCCAGCAGCACCAGGAGCTGGTGGGTCCAGTCCCCGCTGGGGACCACGGCGGTGGCCACCACGTGCCCCGAGAGCTCCTGGTGTGGGCTTGAGAGGGAGTGGGAACGGACTGGGAGGGATTGGGAGGAACTGGGAATGAAGCGCGCGGCACTGGGAGGCCGAGCCCAGAGAGGGGCACTGGGCGCTGCGGGTCTGCCTGGCAACTGATGAGTCATCAGCAGTGCGCGCTCTGATTGGCTGAGAGGCGTCCGCTCCACACACGGCCGGGATGGACACGCGGAGGGGACTGGGATGGACTGGGATGGACTGGGATGGACTGGGAGAGCCACGGGGGTCACTGGGAGGAACAGGAGGCCCCGGGGATGGGCCCAAGGAGGGCTGAGGGGATTCGCGGGGAGGTTTGGAGGGGCTCCAGGGTCATTGCCGGGCAGGGCCCGAGGGGACGCGCTCTGCCCCACGCTCAGCTCTGCGCTCCACCAGGATAATGCCGGAGCTGTGCCGGCAGTGCCTGTCCACCGCAGCCCGTCTGTGCTCCCTCCATCCCTGGTCGCTGCTCCAGGACCTGGCAGCTTCTCCCCAGAGGAGCTGTCCCCCCCGTACAGCCCCACATCGCTGCCCAAGTGCAGGGGCTGCTCCCGGTTGGGGATGTTCCTCTCCACGACCCTCACCCGTTCGATGCCCTTAATGAAGTGACAGCCGGACTGAACCATCTCCTGGAACAGCCCTGTGTGTGCAGGACTGTCCTGGTTTAGGGCAAATTCGGGAGGAAACCTGCAAAGGGGTTCCTCTGGAAAGCAAACCCAAACGGCCCCTCTCCCCAGCCAGTCCAGGAAAAAAGAACTTCCTCTGAGAAAAGCGGAAAAAAATAATTTAACAAACAAGATGCCCACAAGAACAAAAAATGAATACGAAACAATAAAACCTCTCGCAGCTCTGAATAGAGATGGCAAAGTGAGACAGTCCTTGCCCTGGGTGTAGCTCAGCTCACTCAGTCTCTCACCAGTCCCACTCCCTCCGGAGCTCCAGGCCCTGCAGGTGCCAGCCCTTGCTGCTCCTCTGGCTTTGTCAGTCCAGAGCAGATTTAAACAGTCCCAAGAAAAAGAAAAAAAAGCATTCCAGGGAACTTCTCTGCCTCAGGCAGCTCAAACTAACTCAGGGCACAGGAGATCTCTGTCCCAGCGCTGTCTGTGCCTCAGACCAAGGCCGCAGCCAGGACGAGTGCGAGTCAGGCAGTTTTCTCAAAACAAACTGCTGCTGCTTCTTTCTCCCCCTTCACTCCCAGAACCATTTTAAAGGTATAGAACTGAATGTACAGCACAACCAGAGCAGACGATTGGGGATACAAACATCATAAAGGCACCCTGGGACACCCCTGAGAGAATCGAGTCAGACAATGGGACTCATTTCAAGAATAGCCTTATCAACACCTGGGCTTGGGAACACGGCATTGAATGGGTCTACCATATCCCCTACCATGCACCAGCTGCAGGCAAAGTGGAGAGGCACAATGCATTGTTACAAACACCTTGAAAGCATTGGGTGGGGGATCATTCAAAAACTGGGAGCAGCATTTGGCAAAGGTGACCTGGTTGGTCAACACCCAAGGCTCCACCAACTGAGCAGGCCCTGCCCAGGCTGACCCTCTGCATACAATAGACGGAGATAAAGTCCCAGTGGTGCATGTTCGAGGTTTGTTAGGGAAGACAGTGTGGATCAAGTCTGCCACAAGTACAGACAAACCCATTTGTGGAGTTGTCTTTGCTCAGGGACCAGGTTGTACCTGGTGGATAATGCAAAGAGATAGGACAACACGGTGTGTGCCTCAGGAAGATCTGATTGTTGGGTGAGAATCATATGTAAACATCACTACTGGATAGTACTGCCATTGTCTGTACATTAAACCACGCAGACATGAAATAGGAGATGTTTAAATGAGAGGGTACGAGCAAGTGCTGAAGGTATGAGCAAGTGTTGAAGGTATGAGTAAGTGTTGGAGATATGAGTAAGTGGTGTTGAAGGTATGAGTAAGTGAAAGAGGGAGTTTTGGGTGAGCAAAATAAGAGAGTGGAGAATCCTGCAGATCTGCAGCCCGGGGCCTGGATTCAGTGGCTCGGTGTGGGATGTAACAGGGACATGATGGGTATTGCTTGCATTTTTTGTGGGGGGAACGAATGGAAGATTTTTGTGGATAAATGCATGATGTAGAATGTATATTGGTTTTGGTCATAAGTTGACAATATGGGGATAAGGGGTGGGATGGTCTAGGGTGACGTTACGATGTTGTATCCCCAATTGTCTGTTGGGTTTATGCTGGATGTTACACTCTGTACCTTTAATATTGGCTCTGAGAGTAAAAAGTAGGGGAGAAGCGCACAGTTTGTTTTCAGAAACCTTCCCCCTCCGGGCTGGCCTTGAGAGTGGGAGTCAACAACACACAGACATGAGACGAAGAGGTTTTTTTCCTCTCTCTTTTCTTTTTAGTTAGTTAGTGTACCTAGCTGAGGCGGAGAAGCTTCGGTTTTCTTTTTTCTCTCTTTTTTCTTTTTTTCCCTTTTTTTCGCCTTTCTTTGGAACTGCTCAAACCTCCCCAGACTGAGGACCCAGGGGGTGCCAGGAGGAGCTTGCACCTGGGACCCACCAAGATCTACCCTGCGCAGCAACTTTTCCCAGTGCCAGGGGGACTGAGAGCAGAGAAACCACCTACAGGAGGGACTTCTTTCCTAATTTGTCATCTCTCCAGAGCGGAACGAAGCTCTTGTCATCTGGTATTGTTCAGTTTATTGTGCTGGGGAGTGCTTTGCCAGTTTAATAAAGAGGTTTCTTTCCACTTTCTCTCTGAGGAGGTCTCTCCTGAACCGGCTGGGGGAGGGGAGGGAGGGCTCCCTAGGAGGTTTCCTCCCAAATTTGCCCTAAACCACCACAACTTAGTACACTTAGTTATCACTCCTTTTAGAGTCCTAAGGGTTATGTAAATTAAAATGACAACCAGAACAGCCTGTAAGACATCCTTTACAAATGACGACGTTCCCCCCCGCCTTTAAAGATGTTCTCCAGCCAGTCTCCTGCTCCTCGCTTGATCTCCTCCATCATGCCGTTCATTTCCTGGATGGAGCCGTGGATGCTCTGGATTTTGCCAGACAGATTGAAGCAAGCAAGCAGTGCATCCCTTGAGAGTCCTCACACTCATGTCCCTGTACTGCTGACTGAGTCAGAAGCAACAGAAAACACAGGAGTTCTGGCCTCATCTTGGGGGTTGGGAGGATGCCCCTAAAAGAAATCTAGAAGTAACATATACAGGTAAGTAAAGAATAGAGTTTAAAACAATCTCTTTAAGGCACTGAGTTAGGGATAACACAGGGTTTGGGTTTCCCACTTCCTTTGCGTTGTTGCCTAGAAGAAACATCATCGGGTCAGGAAGGTGACACTGGGGCCACATTCTGGGCCTTCTTTTCCCGGGGTGGAATATAGGGTTTGACCCATTTCTGTGGAACCCATTTCAAACCTGTGGGGGTGGATACACAAGCATATCCTCACTCCCAAGTGACCAAATCAAAAGGCCCCTGGACCTTCCAAGTCTCAGGGTCCTTTACCAGGACCGGCGGTTTCTCCTCAAACTTCAACTGATGATTTTGGTTGAAGTGCCTGATGACAGGTGGATTAAGGTACTCAAATGAACAGCTAAGGAAGTTCATGGTAAACAGAGCTTTACAAAGTCTTTGCTGTGGACTGTTGACCCTGACATCCCCTCTCTGTTGTCCCAAGGTCTTCTTCAATGTCTGGTGAGTTCTTTCTGTCACTGCTTGGCCAGTGGGGGAGTACGGGATCCCCTTGTTATGTTTCACCCCCCACTCTTGCAGGAAATTATCAAATTCCTTGGAAACATAAGCTGGACCATTATTGGTATTTATTTCCTTGGGGATCCGCAGCGTGGAGAAGGCCTGCACAAGATGTTTCTGTGCATCAGTGGTCCTCTCCCATGTGTGGGCTGAGGCATAAACAGCACTACAGAAGGTATCCACTGACACATTAACATATTTGAACCTTCCAAACTCAGGGATGTGTGTGACACCTGTCTGCCACACCTCACAGCTGCCAAGCCCTCTGGGGTTGACCCCTGATCCCAGTAAAGGTAAGGAGAACTTCTGACAGTGTGGGCATGTGTCTATGATTGCCTTGGCCTGGTCCCGTCTTAGGTGGAATTGGTTGACCAGGCCTGGGACATTCTGATGGAATTGCTGATGGCTGAGTTTGGCCTGCTGGAAGATGTTAGGTAGGTCACCCGGCTGCACAGGAGTGGCTGGGGCATCTGCTTTATGGTTACCCTCTGCCCTGAAACCAGGAAGGTCAGTGTGTGATCTCACATGCATAGCATAGCAAGGATGCTCTATGTGGGAAAGCAGGTGTATCAGCTTTGAGAGCAAGTTGAAAGCAGCCAGATTTGAGACTTCCTTGTAGAACTGCATTCTCTGCACTGGCCACTACCCCTGCTACATGTGCCGAATCAGTAATCAAATTTATGGGTTCTGCAAACTTCTCAAAATGGTGACCACCTGCCAGTCCGCTGTGTTGAAAAGCATACCTGTTGTTAAGCCTAAATGGCTCACTTACACTCTTGGTTGTTACCAACCCTGAGGGTTCCTTAGGGTCCCATACCTTCCCAAAATTGGGCTGCCCCACAACCCACTGACCTGTCCCATTTTTCTTTTCAGATGGGACAGGCTCGCACTCCTCCCTTAGATTTTTGGAGGTGGAACATTCTCCTTCTCCCCCTCCCCCACTGCTGCTGCTGGTGTGTGTGGTGTTTTATTCTTAAAGGGACAAAAGCACATCACATGTCCCTCCCACCCACACTGGAAACATCTGACTCTCAGAACCGTTCATGGTTGAGGTGGAATGGTGGCTGGTGCTGCAATCTAACTCTGAGCCCAGGCCCTTTCCACTGTTCATCTGGGTCCATTATGACTGGATTTGTGCAAGCCTCAATGAGGAGATCCAGGGTTGGAGATGGAGCAACAGGAAACTCCAAGATGATCCTCTTGCAGACATCATTGGCATTGCTTTGTGCCACTTCTAGGATCATCTTCTGTTGCAACTCCTGGTCCTCTACTCTATCTGATTCTTTACCACTGCACAGCGCCTGTCAATAAACTCTAGGAAAGGCTCAGAAGGGGATTGTTTAATAGTGATATAACTTTGCCTAGGGTCTTTAGTAGGCATGATTTGAAAAGCCTTTTCAGCAGCATCCTTCACCTGATCAAGCACAGGTTGAGGGATCCCCCCTGCCTGCTTGCGTGCCTCAGACCATTCACCTTCACCACTCATATGTTCCATTGTAATCAGATTATTCAGTGTGTCTAGAGCGCAGCTGGGGTTTTGCAGAAACTCAAGAAGTAAATTGTTAAGTAACCTTTTCCATGTTCTTTCCCACAGAATGTATTCTGTGGGGGTAAGTAAACGTGAAAACAAATCCTTTAAGTCACTAGGGACCAGTAAATTTGATGAGAAAGTGGCTTTTAATAAACCTTTAAAGAATTCACCTTTTCTACTGAATTCTTTCTGAGCGCTGCAAAGTTCCTTTTATTTTGATATGAAAAAGGTTCCCATTTAGGAACCATCCAGGTCCCCAGGCCAGCCACCTCCAGGTTCCAGACCGTGGAAACTGGATGTGGGAGTGTGCGAACCAAAAGTTGGGAGGGAGGTGGGGGGGGAGGGGGTGAAGCTACATGACCAAGGGGCTGTTATAGATGATATTAATGATTTAGGTAATTTGTGTTAATAGTTAATAATTATAAATATATAGGAGCTATTAAGCAAACTGCAGAAATTGCAAATATGTAGAAGCTATTAAGCAATAATTGCTAGTTGCAGAAACCGCAGAAATAGAGAAATTACAAAGAGCCCGGCCTTGGTGCAGGACAATGTAATGTAACTTTATATCATAAGATATGAAGAAAGGCAGAAAACGGAAGATATGGTGAAACCCGTGACCACAATGGAAAGTCCCCAGGGATGTGCTGCGAGGAAGAGGAGAGACTTCATCCACCGACCACCATGAGAGGGCAGAAGACCCCAGACTCCCAGAGTTGGAAGACTCAACTATGACCAAATATGGGAAAACATGGACTGGGGAGGGGCCAAGGGGAGCACGTAAACCAAAAGGTTATAAAAATGGGAAGCTATGGGAAAAACTTTGAAAACTGTGCGCAGAGCGCGGGTTGAGACTTGGGCTCTCCGGCTTTCCCAGCACGCTGCTTGCTACGGCTTCCCGCTTAAATAAAGGTTTATGTAATTGGCAATCAATTATTGGGTCCTTATCCTTATCAGGGCAGAAACCTGGGTGGAGTTACCAAAGGGGGGTGGGGATTCCCAAGGACATCACTGGGGGTGGGGCAGTGGGAGGAGCCATGGGTGGATCCAGGGGCAGGGCTGGGTTGACTGACACAGGGGGAGGGGCCAAAGGGTCTGACACAGAGGAAGGGGCAGTATCTGGGGGATGGGTGGGGTTAGGTGACAGGAAGGGGTTAGTGGGAGGGGGAGAGACAGGGAGGAAGGGATTGTGGGAAGAAGGAGCACATGGTTGAGACCAAGCCATGTGGCCTCAGCCATCATGTCCCCCCCCAGGGGCCATTTTGTAGGGTCAAGAACATGAGGGACAAACTGAGGATTTACCACTGGGGAAAAGGCGTTGGAATCAGGGTTTAGGGAGAGGTCTCTGACAGCTGGTGCCATGCTGGCAGAGCTCAGGTCCCAGGAGGATTGTAGGAAGCCAGGAAGGCAGTAGCTGTCTTGTGCTTTTATATCTCTGCAGGTTGCTTTTTCCAATCCGCCCGGGTTAGGGGAAGAGGGACCAGGGTAAGGGGTTTGGGGAACAGGGGCATCCGGCATAGCTGTGGACGGCCACAATGGCTGTTTCTCCAATTTCCATCTCTCTTTCTCTGGTTCCTGGTTCCTGATCACCGATTGAATTTTCGCAAAGAAAGAAGAGAATTTATCTACAGAAGAATCTCCCTTTGTGGTCAGCTCAGTCAATATAATCCCTACTGCATCCCAAAACTCCATAGTTCTAACATCTTTCAAATCCATCTGGAAAATGGAGGAACAGCCATCGGACAAATTTCTTTTAACAAACCCTTTGAAAACCCCATTCTTCCTCCCACCAGGATTTCTCCCAGTTGGAGGTATCCTTCTCCGAGTTGTGCAGTCAGGCAAGCACCCATTTTTGCCTGCACAACAACTAACCTGCCCTTCTTCGCAGTAAAAAAAAAAAGAAAAATATAAAGAAAAACCCAAAGAAACCCAGGAACCCGTCTGGGGGCATGCAGTTGTCTCAACAGCCTTCCTGGCACCGCATGGCCTGTCTGCCACGTGCAACCTCGTGCTCCCCTTCCCCTGGGGCCAGCACCCGCACCCCGCGCCTACCATGCAGTCAGGCACTCACCAAACTGACAGTCCTGGAAAAGAAAAGCTGCCAGGTACGTCTCCAAAACCAGGAATGACCTTTCTGGGCGCTGAAAGGCTCTCTCTCCCGCCTATGCCAGACAGACAAGAAGTATTGACGCACCACGGACTGGTGCATCTTTAGCACCACTGGTGGCTGTGGGAGTCCAGGGCATTCCTTTGGATACCCTGGACAGACAGGAACCTGCACAGAAAAATTTAAAACCTGTACAGGGAGGTCTGGGATCTGTACAGGGGGGTTACAGACCCTGGTACAGAGACCAGAAAGGTAAGGGCCTTGACTTCAGTCCATGGGAAAGACTTCCCACATTAAGAGAAGAATTGCAAGCTTCAAAGGGAGATAAAATTAGTATTATTTTCACATTTAGGGTTTCTAGAATAGGGGTGAATGGAGACAAGATGGAGGATTTTGGGCGGTGCCCTGGGGTCTTCTCCTTCTTCTTCGTCTCCATCTTCTGCAGTTACGTTGGCATCAAGTAGCTTTAGAGGGACTGGATTAGTATAGAAATAACCTGTTTAGTATAGAGTGCAAATACTGGTTTGTAATCGTAAATAATTTGTACGTAGTTATCTGTATAAAAAGAGGCGAGCCCACGTCAAGGGGGGAGTCGTCACCTGTTGCCCATGCTGTTCAGATCTCTGCCGGGCTCAGAGAAACTCGAAGTGATAAGAAATAATAAACAAAAGGAAAACCTTGAAAAAGGCGCTTCTGAAGACTCCGTGTTGTTCGTGCATTCGGCACGGGGCTTTTCTGAGGGCAGAAGACAAGAACCACCCTCATCTCGGGTGAGCAGCCTAACCCGAGAGTGGTAAGCAGCGCAAGGTGCACCAGTGCCGCGCCTGCACACGGTGGCTGCTCCAGGGTGGCAGTGCTCTGCAGCCGTGATCTGCAGTGTAGCCAGGGTTTGTGCCTGCAATGTTTTGATTTCTCTAAAACTGTTCCCAGGCAAAATTCTGTAAACAAGGGATGTGTTACTGTACACTATTCTGTTTTTCTGCATTCTTTCCCAGAGGAGGGAATTTACTTGATGTCCCTCTGAGTCGATCAATGTGGTCCAAGGATTCCACCCCTTGGGTGGGTTCTTTTGAAAAGGTATAAGGGAAAGTGGCTCGAGAATAAAGACAGATTGGAGTCAATCTTCAGCCTTCTGAGAATGAGTCCGTGTCCTTATTTCGTGTCCTATTGCGACACGGCAGAGTTCACGTGGGCAGCGGGCAGCCCCCAAGCCACAGCAGCTGTTTTGGCAGACACTACTGCGGTGCTGGCGGAAGGAGCACGGCACGGGCCGTGGTGGCAGCATGGCACATGCTCGGCACACGCTCAGTGTGGTGATTGGTTAATTCATGTTTTTGTGATAATGTTGTTTTGGTGGAGGGTGAATTATATTTTTATAATAACAGCAATGTAATAAGTAAGGAATAAAATTTACAGTGCTCGAGAAACCAAAAAAGCCCCAGAGAAGTGCAGGGCTGGAAAATTTCGCAAGAGGTTTCCCTCACCTCCGGAAAGGGAGTCAGAGAATTACAATACCAATGAGAGGTGGAGTGCAACCAGAACAAGGGATGATCAGCATCTGATAAGGATTAATGGCCTGGAGATGGTATCTTATCTGGGACATTAAGGGTACTTGAGAACCCTCCCCCACCCAGGAAATCCTTTCAGACATGGCCCCTGTTTTCCAAATCCTATCAACCACTACGTGGAGGGACAAAAGAACTTATAGAAATTTTAGAACTGAACAGCAAATCCGGTTGCTGAGAGTTTCAAGATTCTCCTGTCACCTGGGCCTGAGGAACAAGAAGGGACATGTACACGGAGCCCAAACCAAGAAGGGTATAAAGGTGACTGACTTCGGGACACACTTCATGAAACCTTGGAGGGGCATGACGCTGTGGAGCTCACATCTGGGGTTTCACCCGTTGCGCGCCGTTTCCTTGATTTGTTTGGCTTTGTCAATTTCTTGTCCGAGACTTTCCGTTGGCAATAAATTGTTTTCATTGAAATTGGCTCTTGATATTTCTAACGCTCAGCATAGGCTGGAGCGGCCTCGGGCTGCATGGGCTCAGTGGCAGCTGCGATGGTGCGGTGGAACGGCCCCGGGCTGCACGCGGTCTCTCCCGGCGGGGCAGGGCAGCGCATGCGGAGGAGGAGGTGGCAGCGGCTCTCCTCGCTGCGGTGCAGGCACAGCCCTTCCGTCTGGGGTCTCTGAGCCCCACATTAGGCGCCAGCTGACACCGGAGGGCCGGGGAACTCCGGCTGGCTCCCACCCAGGCCACGTGGATCAGGAGTGGCCGTTCCCAAACTGCGAGCTGTCCGAGTAACCATATAGAGCAGAGCTGCCTTCTGCTCTCTGCCGTCCCTGTATGACGTCGGTGTCGAGGTTCGAAGCAGGAGTCAGAAAAGGCTCTCTCAGAGAGGGCTTTATTCTCCAAGGTGGTGCAGGAGACAGAGAGCACGGGCAGGGTCCCCTGCTAACATTTAAACCATGTGGCAGAGGGGGTGGGGCAGGTAGGTGATTGGCCCCAGGTCAACACAGGGCAGGGTCAGGAAAGGTGAACAAAGGGACAGGGGAGGAGATACCTTTGGACAATACCTGAGTTATCGGGGGGGGGAAGAAATCAGAGACGAACCATTGCGATAAACAACTCCAAAAGAGCTTAACGAAACCCACCACCACATCTGTGCTGTCCCAGTCTGTAGGATCCCAGCCCATGTGAGCCCAGTCTGGATGGTCCTGCATGGCACACACTCCAAGGCTCTGCAATTCCAGTTCCCAGCAAGGAAAAGATCTTCCTGCCCTTGAAGGCAAAGCTCTGAAGAGGCCAAAAGCCAAGGGCAGCAAGATCCCACAGCGACATTTCACTGCCAGCCTCCAGAACTTCATCCATGCTTGTTGGAGCTCCTGCATGGGGAATTAAATCAGGGCAGGGTCTTTGGTGGGAGCTGCCCTGGCTGCAGGGAGACACTGAGACACAAACAGAGCAGGCAGAGAGAGGCAGGAGAGAAAGGAGGACACAAACACCATCAGCTGAGAAGGTGGCACTCTGCAAACAGATCTGACACTGACTGAAAATTAATGGGACAGAAATCAAGAACTCTCAAAGTTTTATTTACTATCAAAATACACCCCACACAATCCTGATCCCACTTCTCCCAATCTCCTTCCAGCCCCATCTCACCCTGGCAGCTGCAAAATTGAGTAAGTTTGGTGTGGGCTTGAGTTTTTCTGAGGTGGGAAACAACCCATTTTGAGGTGGGATTGAGCCCTTTTGGGATAAGACTGAGTGGTTTTCAGTGGGATTTAAGTGGTTTTCAGGTGACAGACTGATCCCTCTTGACTTTTGGAGTGCATAGAGACAGAGAAGAGAAAAAAATAAAGGCCAAGACAAAAGGATAAGCAGCCAGGTGTCTTCCCAACATGAATCACAGGGAATGTGGGTCACCAAGGTTCTGCCCAATGTGGGTTCTCCAGTGGGGGATGGAGCTGGAGCAGCGCACGAAGCTCTTCCCGCACTGGGAGCACTCAAAGGGCTTCCCTTACTGGTGTCTCCGTTGGTGATGGGTCAAGTGAGAACTCGATGAGAAGCTCTTCCCACACTGGGGACACTTGTAGGGCCTCTCCCCAGTGTGGATGCACCGGTGGATGATGAGGGTGGAGTTCTGCTTGAAGCCCTTCCCACAGTCCTGGCAGCAAAAGGGCCTCTCCTCTGAGTGAATCCGCTGGTGCAGGAGGAGACGGGAGCTGGTGGAAAACCTCTTCTTGCATTTATCACACTCGTAGGGCTTCTCCCCAGTGTGGGTCCTCTGGTGGCAAATCAGTTGGCAGCTCCATATGAAGCTCTTCCCACATTGCTCACACTTGTGGGGCCTCTCTCCGGCATGGATGCATCGGTGGTTGACAAGGGTGGAGTTCTGTTTGAAGCCCTTCCCACAGTCGAGGCAGCGGAAAGGCCTCTCCTCTATGTGTGTCTGCTGATGTTCAAGGAGCTGGCAGCTGATCCGAAACCCCTTCCCACACTCGGAACACTTATAGGGCCTCTCCCCAGTGTGGATCTTCTGGTGGACGATCAGGTTGGTACGGTGCCTGAAGCCCTTCCCACATTCCCCACATTTGTATGGCCTTTTCCCAGTGTGGATGTTCTGGTGCTGGATTAGGCTAGAGCTCTGTCTGAAGCTCTTCCCACATTCTCCACACTCATAGGGCCGTTCCCCGGTGTGGGTCATCTGGTGCTTGGTCAGTTGGGAGCGCAACCTGAAGCTCATCCCACATTCCCCACAACCATGGGGCCTCTCCCCACTATGGGTTCTCTGGTGCTGGATCAGTTGGGAGTTGTGATGGTTTCATCACATTCTATATTTCATTTGACTGGGAGAATATAAAAGCGAAACAGGCTCATCTTTAAATTACAAAGATAGTTTATTTACACACACTGAAAGGATGAAAATAGGAAGGAAAAAAAACAAATGGAACTTTCAAAACATCTTTCCCTCCCTCTCCAAGTTTTCACTTTTCTACACTCAACATAAAAAGACATAACCTGCAACCTTAGCCAGTTTACCATTTTAAGATAATCTTTCATCAATTCTTCAGGAAAGGAGTCTCTCCGTTTCAATAGAGACTTTGTCCACAAGGACTTCAAAGAACTCAATCCTACCCACTTACAGTATTCTCAATACTGAACACGTGGGCCCTGTACTCAAACACACTGCAACATTGGGGTGTCGCCTTTTAAAGGTGTCTCATCCAAGGCAAAGGGTTTTTCTTCATTAAATCAATTTTACTCAGTCCATCACACAATACCTTTGCTCAAAAATCTACACATAAAACAATCACCTCCCCAAATTACACATCTTTCCATGGTTTAAAGGAACAACCCAGTTCAGTCCCTATGTTCCAGAGAAGTCCAGCTAGAATTTTCAGCCACTCCTCCTCCTCTATCTTAAAATCTTTTTCACTCTCTTTCCACTGACTTCAGCTCCATGCTGTGTCTCCTTATGGTCTAATCACTGTATCTGTCCTTCGTTCAGGGAAAGGCCGGTGCTCAGAAGAAATCCATTTGCTAGCAGAGAAAGAGTTAAACTTGTCAGGCTTGTCGGGCTGCTCACGTGATCTTGTTGCAGCGGGAACTAAAAAAGTCTGAAGGCCGCGCTGTTCTTTTCGGCCTGAGGAGGGGGGGGGGGGAAGAAGCATTCTGCAGCTGCCAGGGCTTCTCTTCCCCTTCCCCGCTGCTGCTGCTGTTCCCGGGGGCCACGCCTGGGGGGGGGGGGGGGGGGGGCGGCAACGGTGGAACACTCCTCGGTCCCTGCTGGTGACAGAAGCGGCTGCCGCCGGGGCTTCTCTTCCCCTCCCCCGCTGCTGCTGTTCCCGGGGGCCAGACACAGCCAAGCTGCGCTCTCAGGGGGCCCAGGCCGGGCCCGGCCAGGGGCAGCAGCGCCTGGGCCGAGCCCGGCCAGGCTCTGTGCTGCTCGATGTTACCTGTGATCCAGCCGGAAGAAAAGAGGGAGCTCCTCCCCACACTCTCGGCTTATATGAGTATTACCCAAAAGTCGTAACCTACTTTTGAATGGTCAAACTATCTGCCAATTAAATAAAAATAATTTTTGATTGGACCATTCTTAACCCATGACAGGAGTGCAACCTGAAGTTCATCCCACATTCCCTACACCCATGGGGCCTCTCCCCGGTGTGGATCCTCTACTGGTGGTGGATCAGGTTGGAGTTCTGTCTGAAGCTTTTCCCACATTCCCCACACTTGTAGGGCCTCTCCCCAGTGTGGATCATCTGGTGAGAGATCAGGTAAGAGCTCTTACTGAAGCTCTTCCCACATTCCCCACACTCGTAGGACCATTCGTCTGTGTGAATCCTCTGGTGGCGGAGCAAGTGGCACCGCCAGGTGAAGCTCTTCTCACACCCAAAGCACTTGTGGGGCTTCTCCCCATCAGGAAGCTGCTCAGGGACCACCAGGTCTGAGCTCTGGCTCCATCTCCGGCCACTGTCGCGGCACAAGGTGGGTCTTTCCTCCTCACACCCCTGCAATCTACCTTTGCAGTCTCTTCCTGTGAGGGATCTCCGGGGCTTTTCCTCCCCATTGGATTCCTGAACCCTGGAGCTGCTCAAAACAGCTTCACCCATGAAGTTTGGCCACGGGGATTTGTCCTCCCTGGTCTTCATCCTCAGCTCCTTGTCTGGGGGAGGAAGGACAAGGATGGGATGGGATTTGCCTCCGTGCCAGAGGGAAGGGGAAGGACATCCCCCCAGTGTGTCCCCAGCAGGATGGCGCCAGCAGCGGGGTTGTCCTGCAGCCAGGGGCCATGCTGGGTTGGGAGATGGAGCAGGTGAAAGGGGGAAAGGGGCAGTGACTTCCTCCTCACCTGCCTGGCTGTTCTGGTGCATCTTCGTCTTCCTCTTAGCCTCCTCCTCCATTTGGCCAAGGTTTGGGAATGGGAAATCCTGGTTTGGAGGGAAAACAAGGGATTAGTACATTACATTTGAAGGTCCCTCTGCCCAAGTCCACCTCTAGCAGTCACCGGGTATTGGGGCTCCATAAAAACTTCCCAAACACCAAGATTCAGGCCTGAGAAAGCCTCCCAGGAGGAACCGCATCCCCCTGCCCCCTGCTGGAACTCTGCTGCCAACGAGACCCCCCAAAAACACCTCCCAGAGACGCCTCAATATGCCCCCAAGAGGCATCTCTGGCTCAGCTTGGGAGCCCTGCAAGCTCCAAACATCCCCCCCAAAAAACCCCAAATCCAGAGACCATCCCCCAGGATATTTGGGGTGAGCTCCCCCTCCCCGGGCACCTGCGGGATGGCGGGGGAAGTTCCCGGGGATGTTGTGAGATCAGGGAGCGCTGGAGCCACCACTCTGTCCTCTGCCCTTCTCCTCCCGCTCCCTCCTGCCGCTCTGCCTCTTCCTCCCTCCCTCCTCTTCCTCCCCTGCTCAGAACTGGACAACCCCGAACTGTGAGGGGAAAGGGGCGGGGTCAAGGACAGGGCGAGAATTATGAGGGGAAAGGGCGTGGCCAATGGGATGTTCGTCCTAAAAGGGCCCGGTTTGCCCTAAAATCACCCACAAGGGCCTAAATCCACCTTAAATCCATCAGGTTTAGCCTAAAAGCACCCAAATGGGCCTAAGATCTGCGGGACCAGGACCAAGACCGAGATCAGCACCAGAAACGGCACCAGCACCAAGACCGAAACCAACACCGGAACCGAGACTGGTACCGCTCCTCTACCTCCATGTTTGCTCCAGGGAATTTTGGCCATGGCTCTGGCAGGATTAGGAGGGACTGGGCGGGACCTGCCAGGACTTGTGGGGCTTCTCCCCACCATGAAACTGCTCATGGACCACCAGCTCTGAGCTCTGGCTTGATCTCTGGCTGCCTTCCTGGCACAGGGTGGGTCTTCCTGGCCAGGCCCTTCCTGGCTCCAGAAGCAGCAGAACGATCCTCACTGATCATAAACCCCACCCAGAGGGTCCTAAACTCCCCTAGTCTCTCCTAAACCCCTCCAGTCCATCTTAAACCTTTCCCAGTCACTTCTAAACCCCATAGGATGCCCCCAAATCTCCTCCAGTAGCTCGTAATTCCCCCCAGTTGATCCTAAACCCCCCAAATTGCTCCCAAACCTCCCTGGACACCCCTAACCTCCCATCCCCAGTCTCTCCTAAATATTCCCAGTTCATCCCCAAATCCTCGGAGTCACTCCTGACCCCCCCCAGTACACCCCAAAATCTCCCCAGGACACCCCCAAACCCCCCAAGGAAGCCCCCAAACCCCCCGAGCCGATTTCAGGGTGCAGCAGGTGCTTTATTACATTTGTACAACAGCGGTGCTGGAGCCCCCCCAGCTCTCCATGGCTTGTGCTGGGGGAAAGGGGAGGGCTGGGACCCCAAACTGGGGCTCAGGAGGGCCAGGACCCCAAAATTAGGGTTTTGGGGAAGCCAGGATGCCACACTCGGCATTCGGGGTGTTGGAACCCCAAAAATGAGGTTTTGAGGGGGGGGCAAGACCTCAAAACTGGGGCTTGGGCCCCAAAAGCAGGGCTTGGGGGGGTGGTCGAGATCCCAAAATTAGGGTTTGGGAAAGCCTGGACCCCAAACCCATGGTTCAGGACCCCAAACCCAGGGGTTTTGGGGGGTCTGGGACCTTAAACCCGGGGTTTGGGACCCCAAACCTGGGGCTCGGGGGGGCGGAACCCCAAAATTTGGGGTGGCCAGGACTGCAAAGTCAGGGTTCTTGGGGATCACTTCTGTCAGGGCTGGTTGGGGTCACACCAGGGGAGACCCTCATTGGTGGAGGAGGTGGTGAGGAGGCCCTGGTGCCACCGGGCCAGCTCGGTGTGTTCCTGTGCACTGGCCACCAGTGCCCTCAGCCAGCCCTGCCTGTCCTCCTAAATGCCAAAAACGGGGTCAGACACCGCAAAATTGGGTCAGACACCCCAAAAGTGGGCTGAGATCCACCAAAATCAACATGAGACCACCCAAAACCATCATCAAATCCTTTGAATCCAACATGATACCCCAAAAATGGGGTCAGGGACTCTGGTTGTGTTCCTGTGTCCGGGCTGCCAGTGCCTGCAGCCAGCCCTGCATGTCCTCCTAAATGCCAAAATTGGGGTTAGATACCCAGAAAATGGGCTTACATACCCTGAAAATGGGGTCAGAGACACAGAAAAAGGGGTCAGGCATCCCAAAAGTGGCATCAGATCCATCAAAATCAACACGAGTCCCCAAAAATGGGGTCAGATAGCACAAAAATGGTGTCCAACCCATCAAAACCATCATCAGATCCACCAAAATCAACATGAGATCCCGAAAATGGGGCTAGAGACTCCAAAACCAATATCAGATACCCAAAGAGTGGGGTCAGGTATCCCAAAAATGGGGTCAGGGACACTGAAAATGGGATTACAGACACCAAAAAAGGGGGTTGAGACCCTGAAATTGGCATCAGTCCAATCAAAAGCAACATGAGATCAGAACCACCAAAACCACCATCAGACCCCACAAAACCACCATGAGACCCCCAGAACCAGCATCAGACACCTCAAAAACCATGAAATCCTCCAAAACCCCCATCGGACACCCCAAAACCATCATCAGACACCTCAAAACCACTGTGAGACTCTCAAAATCACCACGAGACCCCCAAAACCACAATGAGATGCCCAATATCCCCATCACACCCCCCAAAACCACCATCCAACTGAACCCAACCCCCAAATCACCAACCCAAAACTCCCAAACCACCATCAGACACCCTAAAACCATCATGAGACCCGCAAAATCAGCATCAGACACCCAAAAACTCCAAATCCACCATCAGACACCCCAAAACCTCGAAAACCACAAGATCCCCTAACCCCAAACCCACTATCAGACACCTCAAAACCTCAGAAAACATAGGATCCTCTAACCCCAAAACCACCATCGGACACTCCAAAACCATCATCAGACACCCCAAACCCACCATGAGAACCTTAAAACCACCACGACACCCCCAAAATCATAATGAGACCCCCAAAACCACCATGAGACCCCCAAAAGTTGCACCTCGTCCTTGGCCTGCAGCAGGAACTTGCTCCCGTCACCGATCTTATGAGACAGGGACATTGTCTCCATGTCCACCAGGACCTCCGGGTATCAGAGCCACCAGAGACAACAGGAGACCCCAGAACTGGTCTCAGAGATGCCAAAAGTGACAGCAGATACCTAAAAATGGAATCAGAACCACCAAAATAAACATGAGACCCCAAAAAATGCCATCAGAGACCCCAAAAGTGGCACCAGAACCCACCAAAACCAACATGAGACTGAAAAGTGGCATCAGAGACCACAAAAATGGTGTCAGAGATGCCAAAATTGGCAATCCCAGGGGTCCCCCCTCTCAGGGTCCCCGCTTTGCGGTTCTGGGGCTCTCCTCTCTCACGGGTCCTGCTCAGGGAAGCCGCGGCTCTCCCGGGGCGCCCCAAACCCGGTGTCCCCCCGCCCCCGCCGGGCCCTGCGCGCTCCCCACGTGGCCCCGCCAGAGCTCGGAGGGCCCGGCCCGGGAAGCCCAACCCCCACCACGGGGGGACCCGCATCCCCCCGGCCCCCGCCGGGGCTCTGCCGCCACCGGGAACCCCCAAAAACACCGCCCGGGGAGCCCCTCGATGTCCCCCCAGGCGGCATCTGCGGCTCGGCTTTGGAGCCCTGCAAGCTCCAAACATCCCCCCAAAAAACCCCAAACCCAGGGACACCCCCGGGATATTTGGGGTGAGCTCCCCCTCCCCGGGCACCTGCGGGATTGGGGGGCGATGCTCCCAGGGATGCTCCCAGGGTGCTGCGAGGTCAGAGAGCGCTGGAGTCGCCGCTCCATGCTCTGCCCTTCTCCCCCCGCTCCTTTCTGCCGCTCCGCCTCTTCCTCCCTCCCTCCTCCTCCTCCCTTGTCCTGAACCCCGAACTGCGGGGGCGGGGCCAAGGAAAGGGCGGGAACTGTGAGGGAATGGGTGTGACCAAGCGGACATGCCGTCCTAAAAGGGCCCGGTATTGCCTAAAATTCACCCTAAACCCGGTCAGATTTGGCCTCAAATATCCCAAAGAGGCCTAAAATCCCCACAGAGTCGTCTAAGATAACACAAAGGGCCCTAAAATCCAACTTAAATCCACATGGCTTTGCCAAAAATCAGCCAAATGCAGTTAAAATTATACAAAGGGGTATACAATCCAACCAAAGGGGCCTAAAACTGCCCAACCTGGTTTAAAACCCTCAAAATGGCAAAAAAATCACCCTTAAATCTCTCAATGAGTGGGAAATCCGCTCTGAAAGTACCTAGGTTGAGCTAAAATCACACATAGGGGCTTAAAATCCACCCTAAACCCCACCAGATTTGGCCTAAAATCACCCAAACAGGCCTAAAATCTTGTTGGAACAACCAGGACCATGCTGAGGGGAACTGGGGCCACACTGGAGGCAACTGGGAGCAAGTGGGGGTGACTGGGTCTGCACTGGGGGCAACTGGGCATGACTGGGACCATGTTGGGAGAGACTGGGACACCTGGAACTATGCTGGGGGCAACTGGCATCCTACTGGGATCACAGTGGAAGCAGCTGGGCCATGCTGGGGGACACTGGGATCATACTGGATCATACTGGGACCGCACTGAGGGTGACTGGGAGTGGCTGTGAGCAACTGGGACTAGGCTGGAAACAACTCCGGGAGACTGGGAGTGACTGGGAACATGCTGGCAGCAACTGGGATATACTGGGGGAGACTGAAACAGCTCTGGGGGTAAATGGGAGCAACTGGAACCACACTGGATGATAATGGGAGCAGCTGTGCCCATGTCAGGGTCATACTGGGATCATATAGGGAGTGACTGGAATAGTACTGGGAGTATCTGAGAGTGACTGGGATCCTACTGGAATCAGACTGGGAGTGACTGGAACCATACCCAGAGTGACTGAGTGCAGCAGATCATACTGGGAAGGACTGGGATTGTAGTCAGAGTGATTGGGATCATCCTGGGAGTGACTGGAACCATACTGGGAGTGACTACAGGTCCCACTGGGATCATCTGGGAGCCACTGGGATTTCAGTGGGGGTAAATGGATCCTGACTGGGGATTACTGGGAGCTACTGGGCCCATGCTGGGACCAAAATGTGGACACATTGGGAGCAACTGGGATCAACTGGAAGGTACTGGAACCATGCTGAGGGGACTGAGATCACATCTGGGATCATACTGGGAGCAACTGGGAGTACCCTTTTGGAAACTGCCAGAAACTGGGAGCATGCTGGAGGCAACTGGGAGTAACTGGGAAAGACTGGGCTCATTTTCAGGTAACTAGAGCCTTACTGGGGCAACTGGGAGTGACTGGGAATGAGTATGAGCATACTAAAGGCAACTGGGGTATACTGGGAGTGTCTGGAACCATACTGGGGGACTGGAACAACACTGGGAACAGCCAGGACCATGCTGGGAATGACTGGGACCACGCTACAGGCAACTGGGAGCGACTGGCTCCACACTGGGGGCAACTGGGAGTGACTGGGACCATGCTGGGAGGGACTGGTATGGATGTGAGAGAATCGCTTGTTAAACTTTAGTTATGAATATGCTTTTGTCTTAATTGAATATGCCTTTGTCTTAATTGCAAAGTAAGGATTGTGCTATCCTGAAGCAGCCCTTTGTTTTAGAAGTTACTTTGTTAGGATCGATACGGTTACTAGGACAACGGAACGTCTGCTCGGAACCTGCCAAGGTCTCTGGGTCGGGCCACTAGGCCCCCAAAGACCACTCCCAAATTTGCTATGATTTGCTAAAGTTTAGATAGTAATGCTAAAATGTATTAGATAGAGCTGTTTTATTGGTTTGTAGATTATGTACCCGCCCTCTGACCTGTCCTGTACCAAAACCCCTGCAACCCCTGCCCGGTGCCTCTCCGGTGGCACCGAGCAGAGGGCATGGACCCCGTCACCCCTGAATAAACCCTCTACACCTCGATGTGCCTGAGAGGTCCCTCTTTCACACCACAGCCATTACAGCGTAGTCTTAAGACTGTTTTCGGAGCCAAGTCCCACAAAAGCGGTTGTGTAGCAGCGTGACAGAGCAGCTGGGTGGCCCAGGTGTACCTGCCGGGCCAAGGAGGGAGTCACGTGAAGCTACAGACTGGGACTATTCTAGGGGCAACTGGGATCATACTGGGAGGAATTGGGGGCAAGTGGAACTAAGCTGGGGGTAACTGGGATCCTACTGGGATAACACTGGGAACAACTGGGTCCATGCTGGGGAGAACTGGGACCACACTGAGGGTGATGGGAATCATACTGGGATTGGCTGGCAGTGGCTGTGAGCAACTGGAATTGTGCTGAAAGAAACTGGGAGGAGGTGGGAGTGACTGGGAGCATGCTGGGGGTGACTGGCATTTACTGGGAGAAACGGGGAGTCATGGGGATCATACTGGAGGCTACTGGGGTCATGCTTGCACTGACAGGGAGCAACTGGGATCACACTGAGGGCACTGGCATCAGACTGGGAGTGACTGGGAGTCACTGGAATTAGACTGCAAGGGACTGTGATCATACTGGGAGTGGCTACAATCATACTGGGATTTGAGTGGGTGCCAATGGACCCTGACTGGGGGTGACTGGGAGCTACCAGGCCCATGCTGGCAGCACACTGGGGACACACTGGGACAAACTGGGAGCAAGTGAACCACACTGAGGTAACTGGGAGTGCCTGGGAATGAGAATGTTCAGGGCAACTGGGATATACTGGGAGTGTCTGAGACCATGCTAGTGGTGACTGGGAGCAAACTGGGAGTAACTCTCTGTGTGCTGGAGGGAACTGGGACTGTGCTGGGGGCAACTGGGAGTGATTGGGGCGCTGCTGGGAGAGACAGAGATCATACTGGGAGGGACTAGGACTATGCAAGTGGCAACTGGGAGAACCATGAACACACTGGACCAATGTGGGAGGAACTGGGAACAACTGGGACCATGCCAGGGCCAAATTGCATCATAACAGGGAATGGCTGGGAATGACTGGGCTCATACTGGGAGCAACAGGGATCAGGGAGGGAGTGAGGGGAAGTGACCAGGCCCATACTGGGAGTGACTTGGTGTAGCCCTGGTTCGTGCCTGAAATGTTTTCATTTTCTCAAACTCTTTTCCCAGAGAGTTTTCTGTAAACAAGAGACATGTTTTTCTAACTGTAAGCTTTGTTTACATTCTTTCCCTAGGAGGGACTTCTTCTTGATGTCTCTCTAGTTTGACCAATTTAATTGAAAAGCTTTGTCTCTGTTTCACAAATTGAGTTGCTCTCTGTAAAATAATATAAAAGGGAAGAGATTCCCAGAAATAAACACAGTTCATTTTCAGCTTTCTGAAGTCGAAGTCTTTCTTGCTGTGGTGTACAAGAGCGTCAACTGGGCTCATACTGGGAGCAGCCACTGCCGGCACCGTGACCACCGAACCTCTTTCCCGGCCATCCCGCCCCTCCAGCCCCAGCACCCCCGCCGCAGGGGTCCCCCCCTTCTCGGGGTCCCTGCTTTGCGGTTCTGGGGCTCTCCTCTCTCACGGGTCCTGCTCAGGGCGGCTCTCCCGGGGCGCCCCAAACCCGGTGTCCCCCCTGCCCCCGCCGGGGCTCTGCCGCCACCGGGACCCCCCAAAAACACCGCCCAGGGAGCCTCGATGTCCCCCCGAGGGGCATCTGCGGCTCGGCTTTGGAGCCCTGCAAGCTCCAAACATCCCACCCTAAAAAACCCCAAAGCTGGGGGTCCGCGGGCACCTGCGGGATGGCGGAGGGGATTCTCCCGGAGGTGCTGCCAGTTCAGGGAGCGCTGGAGCCGCCTGATTCCTGCTTTCTCTTCTCCTCCCGCTCCCCGCTGCCGCTCCGCCTCTTCCTCCCTCCCTCCTCCTCCTCCTCCCCCGTTCCCAACCGCGAACTGCGGGGGCGGGGTCAAGGAAAGGGCGGGAACTGTGAGGGGAAAGGGGCGGGGCCAAGGAAAGGGCAGGAACCGTGAGGGAAAAGGGGCGGGGCCAAAGAAAGGGCGGGAACTGTGAGTGAAAGGGGCGGGGCCAAGGAAAGGGCGGGAACTGTGAGGGGAAAGGGGCGGGGTCAAGGGGACGCGCGGTCCTAAAAGGCCCCTGTTTGGCCTAAAATCACCCCAAAGAGCCTAACATTGTCAAAAAAGGCCTAAAATCCACCCTAAATCACTTCAGATTTAGCCTCAAATCACCCAAGAACGCCTACGATACCCACAAAGACACCAACAATCACCCAAAAGGGCACTAAAATCCTCCCTATATCCATCTGGTTTGGCCGAAAATTAGCCAAAAAGGGATAAAATCATCCAAAGAGATCTTAAATGCAACCAAAGGGGATGAAAATTGCCCAAACTGGTTGAAAACCCACACAAAATGCCCAAAAATCACCCTTACATCTCCTACATGGGCGTGAGATCCACCATGAAAATACCTGGTTTGGCATAAAATCACCCAAATGCTCCTTATGTCCACCCTAAAGCCCCACAGATTTGGCCTGAGATCATCCAAAGGTGCCTAAAATCCACCCTAAGCCTGCCCAGTTTGGCATCAAATTACCCAAAACGGGCCTAAAATCTCCGGGACTGAGACCAAGACCAAGATCAGCACCAGCACCGGCACCAAGACTGAGACCGACACCGGATTTGGGACCGGCACCGAGACCAACACTGGGACCAGAACCGATACCGGATCTGAGACCGGCACCGCTGCAGGACCAGGACCGAGAGTGGGACCAGAACCGACACCGGAACTGAGACCGGCTCCATGCTGGCACCATGGCTGGGACCGAGATCGTAACCGGTGCCAGAACCGGCACTGGGACCAAGACTGAGACCAAGACCGGCACCGGAACCAGCACCGAGACTGGCACCACCCAGGGACTGGGACCCAGAATGAGATTGGCATTGGGGGCCATAGAAGTGACCAAAAATGGCCCAAAATGACCGAAAATCCCCCAAAATTCCATGGGATAGGGGAGAGCCCGGAGGGACACAGAATTCCCCAAAAAAACCCCAAATTTGATTAAAAAGCAAAATTATAAATAAAAAACCTGAAAAAAGTCTCTAAATGGCTCAAAAACCCCCCAAACCTGAAAATACCTCCATCATTCCAATAATATTACCAAAATTTCCCAGACTACCCAGAATTTCCCTAATTCCCAAAATTTAAAAAAAAAAATCTCTAAAAATAAAAAAAAACAACCCAAATTTCCTAAAAATACTTTTAAAATCCCCCCCAAATACCCAGCCTGCCATCAAAATTTCAAAAAGAATCCAAAAAAATTCCCCCAAGATCCCCCAATGCCCCAGAATTCCTGAAATCCCTGAAAATCCCCAGAATTTCCTACACTTGCTCTCCATGAAGTGGTGCAGCAGGAAGGATTTGCTGGTGCCGGCACTGCCCATCACCAAGAACTTGGACAGGAAATCTGGGAAAAATAATTCCCGAATTTCCCACGTTTGGACCCCAAAATTCCAAGATTTCCTACATTTGGACCTAAAATTGCCAAGATTTCCCATGTTTGGAGCCAAAATTTCCCCCAAATCCCCTCTAGAGAGCCCAAAATCCCCAAGCTTAGACCCCAAATTCCCAAAATTCCCAAGTTTGGACTCAAAATTCTCCCCAAATCCCCAAGTTTGGACCCAAAATTCCCACGTTTGGACCCAAAATTCCCAAAATCCCCATGTTTGGACCCCAAATTCTCTCTAGAGAGCCCAAAATCCCCAACTTTGGTCCCAATTTCCCCCAAATTCCCCTACTGGGACCCCAAACTTCCCCTATAGAGATCCCCAGACCTCCCTGGACCTTCTACAGGATCCCCCAGACCCCTACAGAGGCCCCCAGAGCCCCCCAAAACCCCTACAGAGACCCCCAGCCCCCCTTGAACCCTCTATAGATCCCCTATAGCCCCCTCAGAGCCCCTTTAGAGACCCCCAGACCCCCCAAATCCCCCATAGGAACCCACAGACACCCCCAGACCTTCCCGGATCCTCTAGAGGCTACTACAGACCCCTATAGATCCCCTATAGACCCCCTAAAATATCCCAAAAGGCCTCTCAGACCCCCTACAAACCCCTAGATACCCCCAGACACCATTTAGGGCCCACCAGACCCCCTTTACGGACCCCTCCGAACCATCTATAGACCCCCCCTCGACCCCTATAGAGCCCCTAGAGCCATCCCCAGCCCCCTTTAGGGACCCCCAGGCCCCCCTAAATCCCGTACAGACTCCCCCAATCCCCTAGAGATCCCCCATTGCCCCACCGTAGGTCCCGGACATGCTGGAGCCGGGTCGAGGGAACGGGAGCAAAGACGGCGGCGCCCGGGAGAGCCACTTCCGAGTGACTGCGCATGCGCTAGAGCGAAGACGCCAGCAGATGGGTAGAACCCGAAGAAAAAGAGAGGCGTGGCCAATGAAGGGGCATGGAACGAATGAAATGAGGCGGGGTCAGAGAAAGGGCGGGAACTGTGAGGGGAAAGGGGCGGGGTCAAGGAAAGGGCGGGAACTGTGAGGGGTTGGGAACGGAGGAGAAGGAGGAGGAGAGGAGGAAGGAAGGAAGGAAGGAAGGAAGGAAGGAAGGAAGGAAGGAAGGAAGGAAGGAAGGAAGGAAGGAAGGAAGGAAGGAAGGAAGGAAGGAAGGAAGGAAGGAAGGAAGGAAGGAAGGAAGGAAGGAAGAGGCGGAGCGGCAGCTGGGAGCGGAATGAGAAAGGGCGTAGAAGCAATCTGGGGGCTCCAGTGCTCCGTGATGTCGCAGCACCCCTGGGACCACCGCCTCCCAATCCCGCAGGTGCCCGGGGAGGGGGAGCTCGCCCCAAATATCCCGAGGGAGTTCCTGGGTTTGGGTTTTTTTTGGAGGGGGGGGGGATGTTTGGAGCGTACAGGGCTCCAGAGCCGAGCCGCAGATGCCCCTCTGGGGGACATCGGGGGCTCCCCGGGCGGTGTTTCTGGGGTGTCCCCGTGGCGGCTGAGCCCCGCCTGGGGCTTCAGGGGTGAGATGGCCGGGAAAGGGTCTCGGGGGTGCCGCTGCTGGCAGTGGCTGCTCCCAGTATGAGCCCAGTTGCCCTCCCCGTGTGGTTCCAGTTTGCCCGGCACCCCCAGTGTGAGCCCAGTCACTCCCAGTATCCGTAAGTGGGGAGAGAGAGGAGGGGGGAGCTTTTCAGGTTCTTGGGACTCCCAGCTGGGGAGGGCAGGGGAGGGCAGGGACCGAGCAGACGGGGGATCTCCTTCCCATTCCCTCTGGCACGGAGGCAAATCCCATCCTTTCCTTGTCCTTCCTCCCCCAGACAAGGAGCTGAGCATGGAGGCCACACAGGACAAATCCCCGCAGCAGAACATCGTGGAAGAGGCTCTTTTGAGCGGCTCCAGGACACAGGAATCCAACGGGGAGGAAAAGCTCCAGAGATCCCGCAGGAGGAGGGGCTGCAAACGCAGATCATGGGGATGTGAGGAGGAAAGACCCACCCTGTGCCAGGAGGGCGGCCGGAAATGGAGCCAGAGCTCAGAGCTGGTGGTCCATGAGCAGCCTCATGATGGGGAGAAGCCCCACAAGTGCTTGGAGTGTGAGAAGAGCTTTCGACAGAGGTCCAGCCTGATCTGCCACCAGAGGATCCACACTGAGGAGAGGCCCTACGAGTGTGATAAATGCAAGAAGAGGTTTCAGACCAGCTCCACTCTCCTCGTGCACCAGCGGATTCACACAGAGGAGAAGCCCTTTTGCTGCCCTGACTGCGGGATGGGCTTCAGGCAGAAAGGGAACCTCGTCAGGCACCGGCGCACCCACACTGGGGAGAGGCCCTACAAGTGTGGGGAATGTGGGAAAAGCTTCAGACAGAGCTCCAGCCTGATGCACTATCAGAGAATCCACACCGGAGAACGACCCCACAAGTGTGGGGAATGTGGAAAGAGCTTTCAGAGAAGCTCCGAATTGAAAAATCACCAGCTGAACCACACTGGGGAGAGGCCCTACAAATGTTCTGAGTGTGGGAAGGGGTTTAAGACCAGCACCCAGCTCCTCGAACATCAGCAGACACACACAGAGGAGAGGCCCTTCCGCTGCTCTGACTGTGGGAAGCGCTTCAAGCGCAAATCCTCCCTCGTCAGGCACCAGCGCATCCACTCCAGGGAGAAGCCTCACGAGTGTCCCCAGTGTGGGAAAAGATTCTCACAAAGCTCTAACTTGACCAAACACCAACAGAGGCACCGGTAAGGGAAGCCCTGCCAGTGCCCCCATTGCAGGAAGAGCTTTGTGCGCTGCTCCAGCTCCATCCCCCACTGGAGGATCCATGTTGGGCAGAGCCCTGGTGACCCACATTCCCTGTGATCCATGTTGGGAAGACACCAGACCGGTCATCCTTTTGTTTTGGACTTAATTTTTTTCTCTTCTCCTTCTCTTGGCACTCCAAAAGCCAAGAGGGATCAGTCTGTGACTTCAAAACCACTCCAATCCTACTGTAAAGTAATCAATCTTACCCCAAAAGGGCTGAATTCCACCTCAAAATGGCTTCTTCCCACCTCAGAAAAACTCAAGCCCACACCAAAGTTACTCGATTCCACAGCCTCTAGGGTGAGATGGGATTGGAAGGAGATTGGGAGAAGTGGGATCCCAATTTGGAGCAGTGGGATCGAGATTATGTGGGGCTGCGTGGGTGGGATATTTTTGACAGTAAATCAAACTTTGAGAGTTCTTGATTTCTGTCCCATTCATTTTCAGTCAGTGTCAGTTCTGTTTTCAGATTGCCACGTAGCCCTGGTTCATTCCTGAGATGTTTTGGTTTTCTAAAATTCTTTTCCCAGGGAATTTTCTGTAAACAAGAGACATGTTTTTGAAACTGTAACTTTTTTTACATTCCTTTCCCTAGGCGGGACTTCTTGATATGCCTTTGGTCTGACCAATGTGATTGAAGAAGTTTGTTTCACCAATTGAATTGGTCTGTAAAGAATAGTAAAAAAAGTGAGACACATCCCCAGAAATAAAAGAGTCATTTTCAGCCTTCTGAAGTCGGAGTCTGTGTCGTTGTGGTGTACAACAGCGTCATTGCCACCTTCTCAGCTGGTGGTGTTTGTGTCCTCCTTTCTCTCCCGCCTCTCTCTGCCTGCTCTGTTTGTCTCTCAGTGTCTCCCTGCAGCCAGGGCAGCTCCCACCAAAGACCCTGCCCTGATTTAATTCCCAATGCAGGAGCTCCAACAAGCATGGATGAAGTTCTGGGGGCTGGCAGTGCAATGTCCCTGTGGGATCTTGCTGCCCTTGGCTTTTGGTGCCTTCTTCAGAGCTTTGCCTTCAAGGGTAGGAAGATCTTTTCCTTGCTGGGAACTGGAATTGCAGAGCCTTGGAGTGTGTGCCATGCAGGACCATTCAGACTGGGCTCACATGGGCTGGGATTCTACAGACTGGGATTACATAGACTGGGACCATCTGGATCAGAAGCATCCAGACTGGGATCATGGGGACTGGGATTGTACAGACTGGGATCACATGGACTGCGATTTCACAGGCTGGGACCATCTGGGTCACAAGCATAGAGACTGGGATCATACAAACTGGGATCAGATGAACCAGGCTGGCTGCACCGTAATGCTGCGAACTGAGGCAGTCCCAACCCACCCAGGGGTCCCTGCCAGTGCCTCCCATCCCCAAGGGTCCCTCCCACTCCCGCCCAGGGCTGTGGCTAAAACTCCCAGAAGCAAAGGCAGTGGTCCCAGAGTGATCCCGGTGCTGATCAGGGTCCCTGTCCCGGTCTCAGTCTCAGTCTTGGAGCAGTCTCGGAGCAGTACCGGTGCTGATTTCGGTCCCGGTGTCGATCTCAGAGCAGTATCAGTCCCAGTCTCAGTCTCAGTCCGAGCAGTACCAGTCTGGGTGCCGGTGTCGGTTCCAGTTTCAGTCCCAGTCCCAGCGCTGGTACCAGTGCCAGTCTGGGTCCTGCAGTGCTCTCAGTGCCCATCTCAGTCTTGATCCTGGTCCTGGAGCATTTCCAGCCTTGGTGCTGGTTCCAGTGCCTGTCCCAGTATCGCTCCCGGTCTCGGTTCTGGCCGCAGTCCTGGAGCAGTCCAGGAGCACTCCCAGTTCCGGTCCCAGTGTTGGTCTCAGTTTTGGTCCCAGTGGCAGTTCTGGTGCTGGTCTCGGTCCCAGTTGAGGTCCCAGTGCGGTGCCTGGTCTCAGTGCTGGTGTCAGTTCCCAGGCCCAGTCCCAGAGCAGTGACGGTGTCGGTTCTGGTGTCGCTCTCAGTCTTGGTGCTGCTGCCGGTTCTGGTGCTGATCTTGGTCTCAGTGTTGGTTGCTGAGATTTTAGGCCTGTTTGGGTAATTTTAGACCAAACTGGGCAGGTTTAGGCTGGGTTTTAGATCCCTTGGAGTGATTTCTGGCCTTTGAGGGTGGATTTTAGATGGCTGATTTTGGGCCAAATCTGGTGGAGTTTAGGGTGGATTTTAGATCCCTTTGGATGATTTTAGGCCCAATTTGGGTGGGGTTCGGGCATGTTTGGGTGAATTTCGTCCAAATCTGTTGTGTTTTAGTGTGGCCTTAAGGACCATTTGGGTGATTTGAAGCCAAACCAGGTATTTTCAGGATGGATTTTACACCCTTTTGAGAGATGTAAGGGTGATTTTAGGCCACTTTGTGGGGATTTTTGACGGCTTTGGGTGATTTGAGAAGAAACCTGATCGGGTTTAGGGTGGATTTTAGGCCCCTTTGGACAATTTTAGGCCCATTTGAGTGATTTTAGTCCAAACCGGGCTCTTTTAGGACGGATGGTCTCTTTGGCCACGCCCATTCCCCCTCACAGTTCCCGCCCTTTTTTGACACCGCCCCTTTCTCCTCACAGTTCGGGGTTCGGAGCGGGGGAGGAGGAGGAGGAGGGAGGAAGAGGCGGAGCGGCTGCGCGGAGCGGGAAGAGAAGACGAGCGAGGTTTCTGGTGGCTCCAGCACTCCCTGATCTCGCTGTACCCGCGGGATCATCGCCTCCCATCCCGCAGGTGCCCGGGGAGAGGGAGCTCACCCCAAATATCCCGGGGGGCGGTCATTGAGTTTGGTTTTTTTTAGGGGGGGATGTTTGGAGCTTGCAGGGCTCCAAAGCCGAGCCGCAGATGCCCCTCGGGGGGACATCGGGGGCTCCCCGGGAGGTGTTTTTGGGGGTTCCTGGTGGCGGCAGAGCCCCGGCGGGGGCCGGGGGGATGCGGGTCCCCCTGCGGTGGAGGTTGGGCTTCCCGGGCTGGGCCCTCCGAGTTCCACCGGGGCCACGTGGGGAGCGCGCGGGCCCGGCGGGGGCGGGGGGGACACCGGGTTTGGGGCGCCCCGGGAGAGCCGCGGCTTCCCTGAGCAGGACCCGTGAGAGAGGAGAGCCCCAGAACCGCAAACCCGCGACCCTGAGAGGGGGAAAGCCTTGGATTGCCGGGACCCTGGCTGGAGGTGCTGGGCCTGAAGGGGCGGGATGGGCAGGAAAGGGGTTCAGGGGTCACAGTGCCGGCAGTGGCTGCTCCCAGTATGAGCCCAGTTATCCGCCTCCTGTGGCTCCATTTTCCTCGGCACTCCCTGTATAAGCCTAGTCACTCCCATTATCCATAAGTGGGGAGACAAAAGAGGGGGGAGCTTTTTGGGTTCCTGGGATTCCCAGCAGCCTGGGGACATCAGGGACCAAGTAGACTGAGACCCCCAATACAAGTGTGACCCCCAGCAGCTGGGATAGGGGGGAAGCCCTGAACACCAAATGGGAGTGACCACAGATGGGGAACTCCTGGGAAGCTTTTTCAGGGCTGAATCTTGGTTTTGGAGAGTTTTATGGAGCCGAGATGCCTGCTGACTTCTAGAGATGGACTTGGGCAGAGGGAATTTCAAATTCAACATGCTCATCCCTTGTTTTCCCCCAAATTAGGATTTCCTATTCCCAAACCGTGGCTGGATGGAGGAGGCAGGGAGAAAGAGGAATATACCCCGGAACACGCAAGCTGGTGGGGAGGAAGTCTCTGCCCCTTTCCCCCTCTCTCCTGCTCCATCTCCCAGCCCAGCATGGCCCCTAGCTGCAAGACAACTGTCATAGCAAATCTGTTAGCTAGACAAGATAAATCTGGTTATAAAAGACCCAACTTTGCTGACCTGGCTTGTTCTAGAATTCCCTAAGTAAACAGGAGAGCTCCTGCAGCCACCTCATCCAATCATAGCCAGTCCAGAGAGCAGACATATCACTGGTCAAGGAGCTGGGCAGGGTTAAGAGCCAGACCAACAAGTGCCTAGAACCAGGAGTTTTGAACTTCCTATATGAGTTCCAAACAGTAAAATGTGCTCTTTGTCTCATGATCAAGAAGTCTTGAGTCATGATTACTGTCTCCCTACCCAAGACCCCCTCGCTGGAAAAGCTGAAAAACAAGAAGCTGGAAAAGCTGAAAAATGAGTGGGCGTGACAGCTGGAAGAACCAAAGCAAAAAGCTGAAATAATAGAAAATAAAACTTTGCCAGAAATGTGCAAGATGGATATCACTGTAAGACAACCTCCTTGTCAAAGTATTGATTCTCCTTTCACCTAAATGGGGAGTAGAGTATATGCAGCAGGCATTGCTAGCTCTGCTGGTGTGGTAAAATTGCCCTGGAAAATTGTTTCAGGCTTGCTGGGGTGGTTGGAAGCCGAGAAGGAGGCAGAGATGGCAGTACTGATGTCTCGGACACTGCCCACAAAAAAGCTCACCCGGGCCACAGACCAGGGCAGAGCGGCACATGAAAAACCAAGGGAAAGCAGCCGTTATTTGCCAGTTTCCCTAATACCACCTGCACAGAGTCCATCCTCAGAATGCCCTGGTCCACCCACGCCCTACCTAGAGGGACAATCTTTGGGCTCTGCACCCCATAACACACGGTGAAAGCTCGCCAAAGAATCTCAAGATGGCAGAGACCACACAGCATGCGGGGCACTCACCCAAGATGGTGCTCGCCTCAAGGCACAGGATGTTCCTGCTCAAGATGGTGGAACGCGTGCACCACAGGCTGGAAGAGAAGCCGGCTGCCCCGCCACCGGAGCTGACCCGGTGCCGCCCGAGCCATGCGTAGAGCCACCGGTGCCCAGGGACACAAGCTACCATGTACCGCTGCATCCGCAGTCAGGACTTGAGAAACCTGAGAAACACCGAGGCAGCCAGCACAGCAGTCGGCACCCGAGAGAATGGGAGACCCAGCCAGCGCAGCCAGCACCCGGGACTGCGGGACATCACGTCATGCCAGCTGTGAGCAGCCCCAGACGTCAACAAAACAGAGTGGAGCTGTTAGAAAGAAAAAGTCAAAAAGTTGCTGTTAGCCATGTTTATTGTCGTGCAGTTACTGTTTGTTGTGTCAATGATTGTTGTGATTGTTAAATAATGTTAATAGATGAAAACCACTCACATTGTACCCCTACTATACCCCTATCCCTAGTTGCTGTGTCCTGTTCCTGGTTCCGTCAGGCCCTGCCTCCACTGCTCCCCTATACTTCCACATGGCAACCAATGTCTCCACCTGGTATGCAAACCATGCCAACTCCCACAAATCTGAGCGACCACAGGAAGTAAGACCACCACATATAGACCCCTAAAGCCTGCAAGCCGACATCCAGATACCTTATCGGACCACGCTGGGGGACTGACAAGACACCGAGATATCTGTCGAGCCATTTGGTCGTCTCGCCATGACCGGAACAGAACTCACTCAAGGTCACCCCCTAGACCTCCAGTGGGCAAAAAGGGAGTCTCCTATAAGACTCCTGTGAGGTTGGAGACCCCAGCTCTGCTTTCGGGCAAAGCTTCTTGCACCTCCTCTTCCTCGTTGTCCACAGGGAGCAGTGGCAGTGAGCGAGACCCCTCAGGCCCCCACGCAGGCTGATCACTAACGGCTTTATAAAAGGAGAAGAAGGTCTTCCTTGCCCGTTCCTAACAGTTTGGGGATTCGTCAGGGATTGGGCCACGCCTTAAGAGGACTCCAGCAAGGGACAACTGCAGGATGGCTGCCCAATCTGGGCCTCCAGGACCAGCTGGCTACCCCTGGACCCGGAGCCTAGCCTGGGCCAGGACAACGCAGAGGAGCACCAGGACTTGGGGTGTGAGTGAGACGGGGACCAGCAGCTTGGACCCCTGAAGCGAGTGTGGACCCCTTAGTACTGCAGTTCTGGACTCTTGCGAGGGGCCCGGCTGGGAATGGGGGGAAGCAAAAGAACAAAGTGTGAGTGTGGCACCTCCTGGGAGCATAAAAAGGCTCCCCCCTCCTGGTGTGCGGAGGGTTCCTTAGTGTGTGGGTGGCACGCATAGGGGTAGGCCTCCCTATTGAAAGGGCTAGGCGGTCTAGGCCGCTCCAGGTGCTTGGAGGGCCTAGGCAAGTGAGAGTCACGTGCAAACAACCTAAGTAACTCCCAGGGTGGTGTGTGGGGGTGCCTAGGTTAGGTGTGAGTGAACACAACCCACCCCGCTTGGGTACCCGAGAGGACCTTACCAGGGAATTGGAATTGGGGGTCCCCAGGCCCTACTGGCACCAGGCAGCCAGTGAAGGACCTTCGCTTCCCAGGGTCTGTGACACAGGACATGTGGAAAGGCCATGGCTGTCGCGGCTCAGTCTCGGCTCAGGGAGTTCCTGGGAAGGGAGGTTGTCAGCTTGCTGCCGGAGAGCACAGGGGCAGGTAGTCTGCACAGGCGGGCGAGGCAGCTAGGGTAACACACACATGCATCCCTTCGCCGAAGCCATCCCCTGATGGGCGGGGTGGCTAGGAGGCAAGGGGGAATTTTACCACCATTTACTCACATTCAGCCCTTGCACAGAAGCTATACTGGGGAAGGGGGATAGTCGGGGAGTGGAGGGGCAGGGGGTTCCAGGGCGAGCCCTGATGACCAAAAACTTTGTGGACAGCACTGAGACAGGGATGGGGGAAGGTCCCAGGGGGTCTAGTGCTGGAGTCCCCTCAATGTCAACTCAGGAGTGCTCATAGTCTCCTCTGGCAGGGGAGTCAGGGAGCCAAGGCACAGGGGGAATGGAGATTGTCCGATTTTGGTGAAAGGGAAGAGCAAGTAGAAGGCTGGTCTAGTGTAGGAGAGAGTGCAAATCCCTGTGTGAGAGGGTTGTGTGTATCCCTTGGTGTGAGAGAAAGTGCAAGGGAGAGGGCAAGTCCCTTGAGTAAAAGAGTTTTTTATTCTTGTTGAAGTTCGAAAGTTTAGTTGCCCGTCATTAAAATTTCTGTTCGAGTCGGAGCATCTTCATAAAGTATAGTTTAAGTAAGGGCCAGTTTTAGTTGTTTAGAAGTTGTGTTGCCTGTCAGTTGTCATTTCGTTCGGGTAGAGGCATCGTAAGTTTTTAAGGCCTGGAGTCGGGAAGAGTAATGGGGCAGTGTTTAAGTAAGGGAGCAGGCCCCCAAGGGGAATGAAGGGACTACCAGAGCCGTTCCCCCTGATAGCCCATTAGAGCAAATACTAAACCATTGGGATATACAAGAGGCCACCAAGGGTCTAGACCGGATCAAAATGATCCACTACCGTGTGGAGGTTTGGCCCAAACTAGAGATGCAAGGACAGTGGCCGTGGTATGGCACCCAGAGATCCCTGGATGTGCTCCCAATTATACCAGCATTTAAAGACCAAGAGGTTCTAGCCCAGAAGAGATAACCTATGCAGCCTTGTGGCTGAAAGATAGAACAGAAGGTAGTGAAAGTATGCAAGTTAAAGGAACAGAAGATAGAAGTTAAAGAAAGTAAGAAGCAAGAAAAAGAGGCTAGTGGAACCAGTAGCAGATGGGACACCCTAGACCACCTAACCCCTCCTCCTGTATACCCAATAGCACCCCAAACTCCTCCCTGCAATTCCCTGATTATCCCAACCTCCCTACCACCGCCACTTAACCCTCTTATTTCCAGTCTGAATCCTTTCCACCCGAAACCCTCCTCCTCTACATCTTTGGCCTCTCCTACCGTCCCGATATCCTTTTCCTCAACCCCATCACCATTGGTAAATTTGGTCCCTTCTAATCCACCTGCTACAGTTCCCTTACCTCCAGAAACCCCTATAGTGAACCCAATCTCCTCTCCCTCACCCACAGCAGTCCCTTTGTCTCCTCCCAGTTGGGAGTCAGGTATGTCCAGGGTCGATCCCAACTCTCCCCTTAACAACCAGCAACTCCCTATAACTCCTATTCCTAGTCAAGACCAAAATCCTGAAGATGCGCCCTACTGTCATACATGATCCAAGAGAAGTCCCTATGGGAGGAGTAGTTGGAGGGGTAGGGTTTGTCAATGCCCCATTGATGGCTTCGGAAGTCAGGGGATTCAAGAAAGAGCTGGGAAACTTAGTTGAAGACCCGGTAGGATAGCCAACCAGGTAGACCAGTTCCTGGGTCCTAATATTTACACCTGGGGAGAGTTAAACTCTCTTTTGAATATCTTATTTAACCCTGAAGAGATAGCCATGATCCTTACCGCAGGGATGCGGATCTGGGAAAGGAAGAACAGGTTGGGGCCCCCAGGAAAGAACAAGCTCCCACAGATGGATCCAGGGTGGGATCCGAATAGAGAGGAGGGAAGACAGAGTATGAGGGACTACAGGTCCCTAGTGATAAAGGGTATTAAGGAATCTGTTCCCTGGGGTAATAACACTAAGCTAGCCTTTGATGGGACCCAGGAAAAGGACGAGATCCCAGCCACCTGGCTGAACAGGTTGAGAAGGAGTTTCCAACTATATTCAAACACAGATGCCGACAGTCCTGAGGGCCAGGTACTGTTGAAAGTGCAGTTCGTTACCAAGTCCTGGCCTGATATCAGGAGGAAACCTGAAAAACTAGATGACTGGCAAGAAAGAGGGATCAATGAGCTGTTAAAGGAGGTTCTAAGAGTTTATTTGAGAGTAGAGGAAAAGACAAAGACAAAGGTAAGACTCATGGTGGCGGTGGCCAGGGACACTGTCTGGGCAGGCAAGGATCAGCCAGGTGAAGGGAAGCCAAAGTCCCAACTGGAGGGAGACAGGAAGAAACCCGTTATGCCCCCATGGACCAACCCGGGGAACTCTTGAGGGAGCGGGAAGTGTTATGACTGTGGAGAGGCTGGGCATATCAAAAGAGACTCTAAAAAGCTATCCATGGATGAGGCAATAGCTAGGGAGCAGGACACCTTGGAGAAAATCTTAAGGGGAGAGGAGGGTGATGACTAGGGGTGTCGGGGGCTGTATGTGTTAGGAGACCTGATAAAACACTGAGAAGAGCCCCTAGTAAATTTTGAGGTGGGTCCCCAGAGCGAAGAGATTGAATTTTTGGTAGACACGGGAGCAGACCGTTCAAGTATGAACAAGCTCCCAACTGGAATGTATTTAAGTAATAAAGTTTGTGAAGTATCAGGGGCTGATGGGAAACCCTTTATGGCTCCAGTAATAGAAAATGTCAAAGTAAAGGGAAATTCTCAGCAGTGCTATGCAGATTTTGTGTATTTACCAGACTTAGAGACTAACCTATTTGGAAGAGACTTTCAGGTGCAGTTGGGGGTGGGAATAATCCCAGTAAACGGAAAAATGGTGGTCCAGATGATGAAGTTAACAGCAAAAAATATAGGAGAAATCAACTCTGAGGTTTGGGCAGAGGAAGGAATGTAGTGGTGTGTTTGAGTTTCTCTGTTAAATGTTGTTGATGCTGTTCATTTGGTTCGTTCTATGTACCCCCGTTCAAACCCCATTTGGTTCCTACCATGGTTGTTTACCCAGGTTCGGTTAAATGTCAGTCTCCTACTCCCCACCCCCAAGGACCTGTCCATCTTACCGAGGCCTCTTCCTGGGTCTAGAAAGTTCCAGGGAAGGCGTTGTGTGGTAGGCCAGGATCTGAGGAAGTCCCTCCTTCCCCCCAGGGATTGGCTCCTGGAGGAGTCTGTCATTCCCACCGCCACTCCCTGGTCCTCCCTGATTGGTTCCTTCCCTGATCCTTCCTTCCACTCCTCCCCCCTGTAAAAGTAGCCAACCCTGTGCCCTGCTGAGGCAGATTCCCTGGAGTGAGGTTGCTTCCCTGGAACCCTCAATAAACTTAATTGGCAACTCTTCAGCAGAGTCCTCCTTTTCCTCCTCACCATCGTCACAACTTCCAATGTGCAAGCTGGGCTGTAAAGGGCCCACCGGATCGGCTCGGTTGGTCAGCCTACTGAGCTGTACCGATTGCCTGTCACCGACGCCAGGGCTAGCCAGAACAGGCAAGGGCACAGACAGCCAAGGCAAGAGGCGGGGTGGCCACAATTGTGCAATGCATGCGCCTTGTGAAACAGTACAGGGTGGAAAGGGAGTCCAAGCCATGATTTTTATTTCCCCTACAGAGTCCCAGTCGGGCAGGACAAAAAGTCCTAGGAGGGTAGTTGAGGACCTTCCCATCAGCAAAGCACTTGTCTGGAGTTCTGGTGGGCCAAAAATTACTGTAGGGAGTAAATGAACAGAGGAGTCAAGCAAAGTTACTGTGTCTGAGGTTGCCAGGTCCAGTCTGGAGCTTCCTGCAGTTGCTGGGCGAAGACTCGAGATGGTCCTCTGCTGGGTGTTCTTGGTGGCTGCGCTTATGGGGCTTGTGGAGCTGGCATCTGCAGCAGTACCACCTGTGTTGGCTGCTGAAGTCTCAGGGTCTCTGCTTGCCCGAGATGTGGATGGGCTGTGCCTCTTTGCCCTCAGAAAAGCCCCAAGCCAAGCACTCGAACAAACGAGATCTTCAGATGTTCTTTTCAAGGCTGTTCTTTTGTTTTATTTTCCTTTATCTCAGTTCTGTGGTCAGAGCCAGACAGCCGTCCGAACAGCACGGGCGGCCGATGCTGTCTCCTCCCGTGACGCAGCCTCTTCATCTTTTATACAGATGTTACGTACACATTATTTACAATTATAAACCAATATCTACATTCTACACTAAACAGGTGTTATCTACCCTAAACCAATGCTCCTAAACCTACTTGGTGTCATCACTACTGAAGAAGATGGAGACGAAGAAGAAGGAGAAGATTTCAGGGCTCCGCCCAAAATCCTCCATCTTGTCTCTGGTCACCCCTATTCTAAAACCCCATATGTGAAAATAATATTATCTTTTACCACCTTTGGAGGTTTGAAATTCCTCTCTTATTGTTGACAACCTTTCCCATGGACTGTGGTCGAGGCCCTTGCCTGTCTGAGGTTCGTGCCAGGGTCTCCAACCCCCCTGTACAAACCTCGAACCCTCCTGTACAGGTTTTAAACCTCCCTGTACAGATTTTTGTTCAGCCAGGGAGTCCAAAAGAATGCCTTGGACTCCCACATCTCCCCCTCCTTTTTGCACCAAAAAGACCTCTTTGGCTGCTTTGTCCATGGATCGTCGCATGCATTGAAGCACGCATGGACAATCAAGAGAAGAATTACAAACCCTATAACAAAATACACACCAAATTTCAAAAATTCTCTCCACAATGGTGAAAGATGGAAAAAATTTTACATGTCATCCATCCATGATCCAGTTTCCCTTTTGATTTCATGCACACTTTCACGCAATTGCTTTATATGTTCTTGAATAGATTTGGAATGATCTGACAGATTCATACAGCACATTCCTTCAAATTCCTCACACCCATGACCGTGGACTAACAAAAGATAATCAATGGCTGCTCTATTTTGAAGAATTGCTCGCCTCACAACGTCCACGTCAGTCAACAAATCACTCATTGTGAGAGAGATGTCTCGGGAGTGTTTGCTCAACCAACACGCCACTTCATCCACCTGCTTCAAGGCCGCTCCCGCTGCTGTCTGTGGCAGGAGCAGAGCTGTTGCAAATCTCCGACCATTTGACCAGGTGTCTATATTAGAATCATAATCAGAACTGTAGTCGTTGAGCGACCTTTCCTCCCTGTGTTTCTGATGTTTCAACAATGCCGTGTCAGATGTGATCAAGGAAAGTTTTCCAAGGCTGCATGGACCACCTTTGACATTTGCAGGAATGGCTGGCCAAATTCTGTCCCCGCAAATGAAAAAGATTCCTCTTGGCAATTGCGCTGGAACACGGCTAGATGGCTTGTCCAACATCTTAGTGTAGTTACACCGAGATGATTCATACCTAAGCATTGCAAAATGTGGAGTGACGTCTAGTGTTTTATTTTTTGTCACTCCAGAATAAAGAAATTTCACACAGAAATTCATTTTGACCGATCCCAGAATTTCCAGTTCCTGGGGTTCAAAAGGAGCCTCAGGAAGGAACTTCGTCCAAACACCCCATTTATCAACTGGATTGTCGGCTGATTTTGTTAGAAACTTTGAGACCAATGGAGGGATGTTTGTTGGAATCGGCCAATTGTCAATTGGTTGTCCAATCAGGCATGTCGATAGAGGTTTTCTTGGCCTTGAATGCATCAGACAAATGGTGTCCAACCCTGATGCATTGGCCAATGTCTCCCAAACGTTATGTTTTGGTTGGGCCACAGGTAGATCCATTGCACTGCTCAAAGCAACAGACAAAAGGAAGAGACATGCAGATATTGCAAATGTCTTTCCCCTTGCAGGCCTCCCCGAACCACGACACCACCCTTGACCCAAAACTAAATTGAATCCCATGGTTTCTCCCGCACGCCGAACGCAGGGATGTTGGTCATCCTGAAGTTCGCTCATGTTTGCGTGCTTGCGTCTTGATTCCCAGCCTCGAGGCTCGTGTCTGCTTGGTCCTGGACTCGATAGGGTTTCACGTTTCTGGCTGCCACCCATCTCGGTCCGACTCCTGTGGAGACACAAGCATAATCCTTGCCCCAAGTTACTAGTTTGAATGGTCCTTCCATTTTTCCGGTGTCTGGATTTCTGACCAGAACCAGAGGCATTTCTTTAAGTCTTGTCCTTGTACTATCTGAGAAATGTCTAAAAATTGGTGGAGTGGGATCTGAAAAGGAGCCATTTAAGAAATTCAACACATACTGAGCTTTTCCCAATTGCATGTGAGGTGAGGCATCCTCCCCACTCTTTTGTCTGTCCAAAAGAGATTTTAAAGTGTGATGTGCTCTCTCAACAATTGCTTGACCTGTTGGAGAGTATGGGATACCAAAATTGTGCTGAACACCCCATCTCTTCAAAAATTTGTCAAGCACTTTCCCTGTATATGTAGGTCCGTTGTCTGTTGTGATGGTTTTATCACGTTCTATATTTCATTTGACTGGAAGAATATAAAAGCAAAACAGGCCCATCTTTAAATTACAAAGATAGTTTATTAATGCACACAAAAAAAAGAGGGAAAAAAAACCAACAACAACAAATGAAACTTCTAAAACATCCTTCTTTCCCTTTCTAAGTTTTTTATCTTTCTTCACTCAACATAAAAAGACATGACCTGCAACTTCAGCCAGTTTTACCATTTTAAAAAAATAACCTTTTATCAGTTCCTTTAGGAAAGGAGTCTCTCTGGGTTCTATATAGACATCCCATGCTCTACATCTGCGAGGATTTTAAAGGAACTCCTGCAAACTGTGAAATCCTACCCATTAGCAGCTTTCTCAACACTGCACATGGGCCATATTTGCTTATTAGGGGTACTGTTTAAGGATGCCTCCTCTAGTATGACACAAAGATTCTCTTCTTCTATTTCCAATATCATCTCAAGACCCAAAAACAAATCTCCTCTTTCTTTACGAGCAAAAAGCTTCATATCACTTTTAACTAGAACCTAACATCCCCCCCAAAAGCATTTATATGTTACAGGGAAAAAACTAGTTCAGTCTCTATAGTTTACCAGAAATGTCCAGCCAAAATTAGGCCACTCCTTGTCCTTTGCCTTAAAGTCCTTTTCACTCCTTCTTCACTGAGTGTAGCTCCATGCTGTGTCTTCCTATGGTTCATTCGCTATATTTGTTCTTCTTCCGGAGAAAGATGATGTTTAGAAAAGTCCATCTGCTAGCAACAAAGGGTTAAACTTTTCAGGCTGCCGGGCTGCCCACGTGGCTCTGCAGCGGGAAACTGAGACATCCGAGCAGCGCTGGTTTCTTCAGCTCAGAGAAGGGGGAAGGGCAGAGAAGCACCTCACATGGGCCTCTCTCCTTCTCTTCTGTCGCCGCCATCTCTGGGCTCCACAGGCAGCAGCTCCCAGAGACTCAGCCGAGGTGCTTCTCCGCGGGCCGCAGCTCGGCTCAGCCCGGCTCCCGGCTGCAGCAAAACCCAGCCCGGGAAGCAGCAGAGCCCTCGCCCGGCCCTGCCCGGCCCTGCCCGGCCCTACTCCGGTGGCATCGGGGCCCGGCCCGGCCTGCTGCAGCCGCCCGGGGTGGGCAGCGAGGCCGGCCCGGCCCGGCGGCTCCCTGTCCTCAGCCTGCCACCCCGAGGACAAAGAGACCGCTCCTCCCCCCACCCAGCCTTTTTAAGCATTCCGCCAAAAGTCGCAGCTTGTCTTCTACTGGATAAATTGCTTGTCAATCAGAAAGGCTGATCTTGATTGGAACAAAATCAGGCTTCTGCTAGCCTATGACACCTGTTTTGATCTCTTGCGGCACACCCAGATTCGTGAATGCTTTTAAAAAATGTTGACAAGCATGTTGCTCTGTTTCGCCTGGGTGTAACGTCGCAAAGATCACTCCTGAAATGGTGTCAATCGAGACATGAATATGTTTGAGCTTCCCAAATGCAGGGTACTTGGTGACATCTGTCTGCCACAACTGCAGACTGTGCAATCCTCTCGGATTGACTGCTCCCATGGACGCAGGAGGCTGCACAAGCTGGCAATCTGGACAAGCACTGATGATCTCCTTTGCCTGACTTTTGGAAATGCGAAATTCTTCCATCAATGCTTGCGCATTCTGATGAAAGAATGCGTGGCTCAATTTCGCCTGCTCAAAGATGTTCGGCACGGTGTTTGAAATGGGCATGGTCAGCTTGTCTGCATGTGCATTGCCTTCTGCTAAAAATCCTGGAAGAGATGAATGTGCCCTTATGTGAGAAACAAAATATTCATGTTTCCTGTCCTTTACCAAAGCCTTTACACATGATAAGTATGAATATAAATTTTCATTGTCCACCTCCATCAGAAGTGACCCTTCAAGTCTTCTGATCACACTCGCTACATAAGCTGAGTCTGAGATCAGGTTGAAAGTTTGTGGAAACAACTCGAAAGCCCGAACCACGGCTGCCAATTCCACTATTTGTGGTGAACCCTGCACTGTCTCGATGTTCGATTTCCACTCTCCTGTTGTTGCATTTTTCCACGTGATCACTGACTTGTGAGTTTTTCCTGAGCTGTTGGTAAATATTGTTATTGCATCCAACGGCACCTCACTTAATTTTGGCTTTTCCCTCAAACTCAATTTTGCTGTCAGCAATCTGACTTGGAAAGTGAATTGTGCAAGTGCCTGGGTAATCTAACAACGCAATCTGCAGATCCTCTGATTTCTGCAATGCCCAATCAAAATATTCCTTTTTCAAAGGCAGGTACATTGTTTTAAAATCTTTGCCTGCCATTGCCAGCAACCTAGCTCTAGCTTTCATGATGATCTGTGCCATCATTTCCAAACTCGTGAGGATTGTCCTTGGTGACCTGTAAGATAGAAAGATCCATTCCAAAATCAACAATGGGTCCTTTTGCAAGGAATCCCATTGAAAAATCAAGCCATATAACTGTGTTTTTTCCCCCAACACCACAAGCAGAAAGGGCAGAGATTCTACAAAATTATGTGCTTGTCTTTGTTTAAGAGCTTCAGCGACTCTTTCAAGAGCCTCCCGAGCCTCAGGTGTGAGGACTCTAGGAGACTTGATGTCGCAGTCCCCTCTCAAAAGGTTGAACAATGACGCAAGTTCATCGTTCGTGATTCCCAGGATTGGTCTCATCCAGTTGATCTCCCCTAAAAGTTGTTGCAGGTCCCACAGATTTTTGATGTCCGCTTTGATTTGAATTTTCTGCGGCTTTATTGTTTGTTCTGAAACTTTCCACCCCAAGTATCTCCAGGGTGCAATCTCCTCAATCTTTGAAGTGGAAATTTCCAATCCTGCACACTGCACTTCTGCAATCACGTCGTCACGAGCTTTGCACAACTCCTGTTGAGTTGGCGCTGCAATGAGCAAATCATCCATATAATGAATGATTCTTGCCTCCGGATGTTTTTCTCGCGCTGGAGACAAAGCTCGTGCCACGAACCATTGGCAGATGGTTGGCGAGTTCTTGAGACCTTGCGGAAGAACGACCCAATGGTATCCTTGCAAAGGTGTTTGTTTGTTGACGCTCGGAACAGAAAATGCAAATCGAGGAGCATCATCTGGATGAAGGGGAATGTGAAAAAAGCAGTCCTTGAGGTCAATGACCACAAGTGGCCAATCTCTCGGAACCATTGAGAGAGATGGAGGTCCCAACTGAAGCGGTCCCATTTCTTCAATGACCTCATTGATCTTTCTGAGATCATGAAGCAATCTCCATGCCCCTGAAACTTTCTTGCGGATGACGAACACTGGAGAATTCCAAGGGCTAGTTGTTGGCTTGATGTGCCCTTTCTCCAGCTGTTCTTTGACCAAGTCCTTGAGTGCACTCAGCTTTTTCCTTTCAAGGGGCCACTGATCCACCCAGACAGGATTGTCTGTCTTCCAGGTCAGTCTCAGAGTGGTGAGTGCCACAGTGACCCCTATCAGAAATCCAACTCCATTCGCACGCCCCATTGTGCTAGAATGTCTCTTCCCCAAACTGTGATTGGCTTTTGCACAATGAAAGGACGCACGATTGCTACTCTTCCTCCTGGTCCTGTGACAACAATCGCATTGACGCTCTGCGGACACAAGGAACTTCCCCCAATGCCTGAAAGAGAGCTCAATGGCGTGTTCACTGTCCAGTCTCTGGGCCAAAATATGTATGAAATCACCATGACGTCGGCCCCTGTGTCCAACATTCCTTCAAGGACAACCGTTTTCTCACCGCAGGTGAATGAGCATGCGATGATTGGCCTGTCGCGACCAAGGTGCTTCACCCATGTGGCATGAACTTCCATGTGTTCGCGTGAAGGAAAGTTCTGTTGCAAGAACACTGACATGATTTGTCCTTCAGCGTGAGGTGGCAACGCAATTGCTTTGGCAATTGGCGTGTTTTCCGGAATTGTCAGTGGTAGTCTGAGAGGCTTGGCCAACACCGTCAACTCCTCATTTCTGTCTGCTGAAATGATCGAAGGATAAATGATGAGTCCCAAGATGCTGCTTCTATCTTTACCTATTATTAAGAAATCTTGTTTCTTGTATGAAGTTCCAGTGACCCCTGTGTGAATCACTGCATGGTCATCATTCAGAAAACATGTCATTTTGGAAGCTGCCAGATTGCATTGTGCCCCTGGGGGCAGCAAGTCTGGATCACTGGGGATGCCACAGATTGCCCTGCTGAGGGCGCCAGATTGACATTCCCCAACAATTGTCCTGCTTGAGGGATTTGCCCCTGATTCACCACCGGGATTTGTCCTTGATTCACCACCAGGATTTGTCCTTGATTCACCGCCATTACTTGTGTCGTTGTACATTGCCGTCCCGCTCTCCTCTTGGAGTTTCCTGGAAGAGGTAGAGGTCTTCCGTCCACATCCGTCTTGGAATGACACTCACTTGCTGGATGCCTTCCTTGCCGGCACCTTTGACAAACATCCAGTGAAGCTGCAGCTCTCGCAAGCTCTGGGCAATTTTTTCTGAAACGCCCTGGCTGTCCACACCTGTAGCAATGTCCTCCCGCAGCTCTTGCTGGCATCGCTGTGGCGTCTCTGTGCTGCAAGAGATCTTTGAAACCTTCATGCTGAACTTTGATGATTCTTTCCATTTGCTCTCCCAAGAGGCTCACCACATGTTGCGGTGTTCCAACCTTGCTACAGGCTTCAATCATTTCCGCCACGGTGGCTTCACCTGGTATCGAACTGAGGATGCGTTTGCATTCTGTACTGGCATTTGCAAACGCAAGCGTTTTGAGTACAAGTGATCTCGCCAGCTCCTCATTGACCTGTCTGTCAATTGCTTGTTTGAGGTGGTCAATGAAATCGCTGTAGGGTTCTGTTGCACCTTGCTTTACATCTGTAAAAAGACAATCTTGAAGACCTGCTGGCGGAATCTGTAAAATTGTTCTCCGCGCTGCATCCTTGATGTCCTCTAAAACATTCTTTGGCAGGATTTGTACTTGTTGAGCTGGGTTGTCATGTGGAGGATCGCCTGCCATCTGTGCCACGGTGAGGGCTGCGTTTGGTCCCCCTTGATATGTGTCTCTGAGTTTCTGAAGAGCTCTTCGCCATTTCACATTCCATATAATTAATTGAGAATCTGTAAGAATCATTGCTGCAATCGACTTTATGTCAAATGGTGTCATATCATAAATTCCGAATGTCCCCTTTAACATTTGTTTAAAATATGGTGATCCCAATCCACTGTCACGGACTGCCTGCGCTAAATCCCTGATCACTCTGTGATCCAATCGTTCCCATCTCAGGTTCTGCCCTTCGGCATCATATGTCACAGGCAAAGCCATTGCTGTTGCCCCTGCAGAACCTGTGTCTCTCGGTGCCTGCTGCACCACGTCAGCGCAACCCATTGCACCTTGTAAGCTGGGAAGTACTTGTAAACTTGAAGCCTTTTGTATAAATGTCCCTCCTTCTGACTGAGGAGTAAAACCTTGAACACCGGGGGCAGTGTGTAAACCTTGTGCAGAACCGCCCACGGATGAGGAAAACCCTTCAGGTGGTTGAAAGGCAACTGGACTGCCACGGATTTGGGGAAATTGCGACGATAATTGAGGAAACATTTCCAAAGCCGTGTCTCTAACTTGCAAAAGAAACTGCCTCATTAAATCCTTTGATAATAAAGATGAAGGAGTTTGACTGGAAAGACCAACAGGAACACCTTGTGAGGCAGTGATATGAATCATGCCTTCATCAGAGTCTGTTTGTTCCTGTGTTTGAGAAACTTCACAGTCTTCCAAGGCTAATAATTGTTCTAATAATTTTTGTTGAAGCTGTTACTTTGAAGTAGAAACCTGCTTTTCGTAGGAAATTGGAAAATATCGATGTAATGTTTGGGTTTCGCCACGATACGGCGCAGCCGCTTCACTTATCGAATGCGGCTTCCTTGACTGTTGCGGCTGCTGCAATTTTTCCATACAGCCACCAGATGGCGCAGCTGTCGCATTGGCTCGTGAAGCAGAATTATGTAGCATATTTTCTAAAGCCTTTACTAATAAATGTTCTATTTGAAAATTCTTTTCGATTTGAAAATCCTTTTCGATTTGAAAACCCTTTTCGGTATTAAAATCCTTTTGAGTCTTTGTGTGGACCCTTGGTTTGGCACCCATTCTCTCAAATGCAGCAGCAGCAGCAGAGCTGTCTGCGTGTGCTCCGGTCCGCGGACCCTCTTCCGCGTGGGCGGATCCCTGATAGAAATCTCCGTCCCGGCCACGCCCGCCGCTGCATACACCGCCTCGGCCCCGCCCATGGGGGAAGTCCCCTGCGGGCCCACCCCCCGGGGCCACCCCGTCTCGACCGTCATCCTGGTGCTGCCCACCGAAAGCCAGCCCGCCGCTCGGGCCCCGCCCCGAGGGACCTGGGCCCATGCCCTGCGAAGCAGACGCAGTCTGACCTCCGCTGCTTCCCATAGTTTGCGTCATTCCCACACGACGAGTCACCGATGCTGCCTCCGCCGCTGCTGTCCTGACACCGCTCCCACGATCCGGTCTGCCCCTGCTAGGCGCGTCTGCCGACCGCTCGCGAGCCCGCTCTCCCCCGCGCGCCCGCGCCGCAACCCCGCCTTCCTTGGCCATCCCGCGCGTCCCCCGCCCGCTGCCCGCTGCTTCCCCCCCCCGCACCGGCTCGTCCAAGGCGGCTAGGGGGAGTGTTGGCGGGCTGGCGCCGCGCGGTGTACCCGGGGGGGTAAAGGGAGTCCTTGGTGGACTGGACTCCTGACTGTCCCCCTCCTCCTCCTGCGATGAGGTTTCTGAACCCATTGGGCACGCTTCAAAAAAATGCATGTCCTTTTTCTCTTGATCGCTGGGGCTAATTAAAAGTTTCAGCGTTCCCGGGACATATTTTGGGAAATTGTCTGGTTCAACCTTTTTTATCATTTGTGTGGGAAGCTGTGGACCCCCCCCTTTGGTCAAGAAGAGCTGCTGGCTCATCTCTGGTTCGTCTCTAATAAGAGACCCTTTAGCAGCCGGCGGTTGGCCAGCACCTGTTTCTCCTAACCACTAACTAAATAATAAATCACCTTCTTCCTCCCCCTCGCCCCGCGGTTGGCTAGAGAGAGGACTCTCCTTTTCTTCACCTGAAACTGCCTCTAACATGATTCTAGCTGATGGCAGCAGTTTAAAAGCTGCTTTGTCCTTAAGTGTTGTCCTATGATACAATTCCCTATTTGCCTCCTGCCAGAACCCTGGCTCGAACAGAACTCTTGTTTCACAGTGTGGATAATTGCATCTCACCCAGAGGAGCAAAGCCTGAAGCTTTTTCTCTGAGAGACCTGCAGGATGTGCAGATACCACACCCTGCAGGGCAGCTAGAGTGTTGAGCTGCTCCTGTGAGAGAGACATAATCCCCCCCATGTTCTCTTGATCTCAACTGTCTTACCACGCAGATGCTTTCAAGCTCAGCTTGGAGATTTCCTGCTCACCGGCCAGCAGTTGACAGGACGACGGATACCAAACTGCTGAAGTGTTAGAAGCACCCTTGGCTGCTGCAAAATCTGCAGCCATGGCCTCAAACTGATGTCCTACAGTCTCAATATGGTTGCATGCTTCAACCATTTTGACAAGGCTTGGTTCTTGGTTTGGCAGGGACTTAAGGAGTTTTTTACAGTCAGCATTTGCATTTTCAACAGCAAGCTTTCAAAGCAAGATTTCACGGGCATCTGTGTTATCAATCTGGCATTCTAGTGCTTGCTTAAGGCGGTCAATGAACTGCATCTAGGGCTCCTGGGGCCCCTGGACAATGGTTGTAAATGCCTTCAGGGGTGTTTTTGCATCAGTGACCTTAAGAAATACTTGGTGAGCTGTGTTCCAAGTTCCATCAAGAGCTTCCCTTGGGCAATCTTGCACGTGGGGAGCTGGGTCGGAGTATGGACCCGTCCCCAGGAGCTGCCTGATAGTAAGGGCAGCCAGGGCTTGATTTGCGTGGCCCATGAAAGTTAGATCAGAGTGCCCCAGGCTTGGTGAAGCAAAGCCCCTCGAGGTTCCTGGTTCTGTTTGTTAATTAATGCTGCAGTTGTTGCTGTTTGTTGGCCTTGTTATACATACAAGTAAAGAACTGTTATTCCTATACCTCTGCCTGAAAACCCCTTTAATTTTCTAAATTCTAAGAATTTGGAGGGAGGGGATTTGAGTTCTCCATTCTGAGGGAGGCTCTGCCCCTCCCTAGCAGACACCTGTCTTTCAAACCAAGACAGAGGGAAAAGTTCAGAATGACCTCAGGACGGCCCAACACCACTGAGAAGCTCTGGGGTAAGTAGGACCAACAGGACACAGCTGGATCCATGGGTGGTGCTGAGCTCCTGATGGAACTCCCTCCCTCCCTTCTCCTTCTCTTCCTGCCCTTCCTCCTTTCTCTCCCTCACATTTTATTGTTCAGGAATCCCGTACTATTGACTTCAGCACGTGGTCCCATTTGCCCCTGAATTTGGGCAGAGGCACCTCAAGGATGGCATCTGAACAGCCAGGGATCCTTCAGGTGACCTTCAGCCCCTCATTCCCGACAGGCACGAGCCCAGGAGTGCTGATCCTCAGGCAGGGAATCAAGAGGAGCACGGGCTCCAGGCTCCTGTCCATGCTCCACTGCTGCTGGGACCCCAACCTGTGCTCCCTGGGGATGGGGCTCCCAGAGCCCTGGGCAGAACCTGCTTCCCTCTGTGCCCCAAGCCCTGGGGGCTCCAGAGGCTGCTCTGGCTGCCCCTTGTCCCTCCCAGCTGTGGGGGGACATTCCAGGGTGTGCCAGCCTGCCCTGCCCGGGGCAGCAGGCGGGGCAAAGGGAGAGGGAGCCCTGGGAGCCCCCAGAGTGGCTCTGCTGATGGCGGGGGAGGAACTGGAGATTGCCAGGGCTGAGAGAGGGACAAGGGACACACAGGGACAAGGAAGGTGGAACACACACGGAGATGAGAACAAGCCCACATGGACACCCAGAGCTGCTGTGCTGAAGGGGTTTATTGATTCTTGCAGGGAAATTCCCAGGGCTCCCAGGGGATCAGGGGGATTCTCCAGGGATGATCATCTCCTCATGCTGCTGGATGGGGACAGGACATGAGTGTCACAACCAGTTCCAGGCCTGAAAGGAAGAGCTCAAATTGTGGCCCCGGTGTCCACTGGGACATGAGAGGGCCCTTGTCCCCTCCCCTCTCTCTGCAGGGACCTGCGGCAGCAGAAGGGATTTGGAGCCCCGGATACACCTGGAACTGGACTTGGCTCTGGAGATCCACGTGGCTCCCAGAGCCCCTCAGCCTGGAAAATCCCAAAACCTCCCAGAGCCCTCCCCACTCCCACAGGGACACTGAGTGTCTCCAGAGCCCCCCAGTGCAAGGCAAGCCTTGGGGACAGCTCTGTCCACCTAAGCCCGGGACATGGGTCAGGGACAGCCCCCTCCATGTCCCTCAGCCATCCCCAAGGTCTACACACCCCAAGGGGTTCAGGGATCCGCCCTGGCCCCCGAGGATCTTTGGTGGGGCTGGAGAAGGCCTGAAGATTTCTCACCGGGGCATCCAGAGGGCAGCGGGGCATCACTCCCGCAGAAGCTGCACCTGCTCGGCCACAGGGGGCTGGGGAGAAAGGCAGGGTTAGAGGCACACTGGAGGATACTGGGGCATACTGGGCTGTACTGGGGCACACTGGGGTGTGCTGGGGTGCACTGGGATGCTCTGAAGGGTCATGAGCAGGACAGGGGAAGCTCTGGGCCCAGAAGAACTCCAGGTACCCACCTCAGACCTCTTCACTCATTGGGCGCCGTTGGTCTGGAGAGAGATGGGGAGATGTCACTGGTCACTGGGGTGTCCCTAGGCCCAGCAAGGCATGGGGGGACCCAACTGGCCCCCAGTTCCCACACTGGTGCCCCAATTCCAGCACTTACCAGAATGCATCCACCTAGAGCTCCTCCTATGGCCGCCTGCAAACGGAGAGCAAAGGTTTAGTCTGGAATGGGCCTTGTGGGGCTCAGGGGAGCACAGGTGTCTTCAAGCCCTGTGGCGACCCCTGGTCTGAGGGGGAAAATCCCTTCTGCTCGCCCCAGCCCCACTCCAGCCAGTTTCACCTGATCCCTGTTCCTGCAGGGACCATGGTGGGGATGGAGAGAAGGAGATCGAGGGGAATTTGGGGCCAGTGAGGAGGAGGGGATGGAGTGGCAGGTGGGGGCCCAAAGAGAGAGAACTGGGGTGAGCTGGGGGTGCCAAGGGATGGGGCTGGGGGTGTTGAAGGGATGGGAATTGGGGAATGAGGGTGGAGAGGCAGGAATTCCAGTAGGGGGGCCGCAGGGGGGTGGGTGGGGGCAGGAGCAAACGGGGGCAGAGGAACAAAATTGATGGGTTTGGGAGGGGCAGCCAAGGAGGGGCAGCCAAGGAGGGGGATTGGGGACACCCCTGTCATGGGGCAATGAGAAAGAGAAAAGACTGGAGGGAAAGAGGAGAGGAAATGGATGGGGCATGGTGCTCCTTGGGGCTGACTGGGCTGCACTGGGATGGGTGGGAATCCAGTGGGGATCCTGGGGAAGGTGCAGCCTGGGGAAGCTCTGGGCTGTGCTGGCATACACTGGGGGGCACTGGGGTGCCCTGCAGGGTGATGGCCATGAGAGGGGAGGGTCTGGGCTCAGCAGAAGAACTCAGAGTACTCACCTGGCCATCTGAAATGCCACCACCTTCCTGTGGAGAGACCATGAGATGTCACCAGTCACTGGGGTGTCCCCAGTGCTGGGAAAGGTTGGGGGTGACCAGAGTGCCCCCCAGTTCCCACACTGGTGCCCCAGCTCCAGGACTTACCCCAGCACATATGGCTTCACCACTGCCATCCTGGGCCTGGGGAAGGAGAGCAAAAGGTTGGTCAGGATTGGCCCTTGTGGGGCTGGGGGGCCCTGCAGAGCCCCAGGATTGGGAAGAGCCCCCAGCCCTGAGCCCAGCCCGTGGCCCTGGAGCCGCACCTTGCTCTGTGCTGGGAGGCACAGCAGGATGGAGAGGAGCAGGGCCACGCCGAGCACAGCCACCTTCATCTTCCTCTTGGGGCAGGGAGCGCTGCCTGAGGCTGCAGCAGGGCAGGAGAGCCTTTATCCCTGCCGGGACTCCTCCCTGCGCCCTCCCCGACAGCCCCCAGGCCAAAGCCCGGCTTGGCACAGCCCCCAGCCCTGGCCACCAGCCCAGCCCTGGCCACCAGCCCAGCCCTGGCCCAGAGTCCATCCCACCTGTGGCACGGATCCAGCCCCCCTCCCCGGCATCCCTCCAGCTTCCTGCACGGGGCAGCTGCCCCTGGAAGGGCCCAGGCACCCGGGGAGGGGCCCAGGGGGGCAGGCAGGGATCCAAAGTCAGCTGGGGACCCTGTGGGGAGAAGCCCCACTCCAACACAATCCATCCCCCAACAGCCCCCAGTGCCACATCCCCCAGCTCCCGCTGTCCCTGCCCTCCCAGAGCTTTCCCTGTGGGACACCCCGGAGCTGAGCCCGGCCCCAAACCTGCTGTGTCCCAGCAGAATTGTCCCTGTGCCCACTCCAGCCCCTTGGCTGAACGGGGGACTGGGCTGACCCCTCTTCTTGGGGCACCAGGAGCCCGGGATCAGGGAGAATGGGGAGGTGGGAGCACAGCGGGGTCAGGGGCCATGGGAACAGCTGGGTGACCAGCACCTCCAGTCTCTGCAGGCCCTGAGGAGCGCTGGGCAATGGTGGCACTGGGACACCAGGGCTGGGCTCAGGGCAGTGCTGGGGTGGCCGCAGTGTCCGGCTCCAGCCCGTTCCTGGCACTGCAGCTCCAAACTGCTCCAGGTCCCCCGGGGAAGATCCCCTGCCCGGCCCCACCATCCCAGCCAGGACCACCGTGTCCTGCTGGATGCCCCCAGTCCCGCTCTGCTGAGCTGTCCCAGACAAGGGGTGCCAGGGGCTCTGTGCCCAGCAGGGCTGTGGCTCCAGCCTGGGCTGGCACTGGGACACAGCTCCCGCAGCTGCCCTGGCCCCAGGGATGGCCCTGCCCTGCCCTGGTGCCAGCGCTGTCCCCGAGCAGGGGTCACCTTCCCACCTGAGGGTCCCGTGGTCCTGTCCCGACTCAGAGGGCCTGTCAGGGTGACCCCCGAGGGCACAGAGCAGGGACAGTCCCTGGCCAGGGCTCCCAGCAGCTGCCAGTGCCTCCATTCTCTACTGACATTCCGGGACATTGCCAGGACATGTTCCCTGCTCACGGGTCACTGACCACACAGAAGGGACCTGTTGTGGGACAGGTGGCAAAACCCTTCAGGCTCCTGACTTGACTGTTTGTGTTGGATTTTCCTGAGCAGTGACCTGGAAGATTATCCTTTTGCCTGTTGTTGCTCTGTGCCTCCTTTGTTGGGGAATTGAGCAGCGTTGATCCTGGAGAGGCCCAGGGACATTTCCAGCCCCTGGACATCTGAGGGGCCGTTCTGGACGACCCCAGCTGTGGGTTCATCGACTCTGCACAGACGTGCTCCTGTTTGCAGATCAGCAGCTCCTTGGAACATGGAAATGTTCCCCGTTTGGTGTCTGATGGAGAGATGGGTTAGAGAATTGACCAGGGGGGTCTGAGGTGCAGCTGATCTGTCCTGGACTGTGTCCCTTCCTCTCCCTGAGCAGGACTGTCAGCACCTTGGGAGACTTCTGAGTTTCCTGTCCTCCTTCCTGTGGGATTTTTTCCTTGGGTTCCAAATCAATTCCTCGCCCAGGCATTCTCCCCTGGCTGTGACCACAGGGAGGTGTTGCTGTGGGCCACAGGGGGGAAAAGAGGAGCCTGTTCTCCCCACATTTACATCTCCCTGCCAAATTCCCCAGAGCCTTCCAGTTCCCAGACTCCCTCAGCAGCTGCAGTGTGGGGGAGAGTGGGTGAGGCAGGACAGGAGCAGGGGGTCTCAGGGCTGTTGTGGTGCTTTGGCCTGGGAGAACTTGCTGGTGAACAGTTGCTGACCATAGCAATGCCTTGCCAGGTCTCCCCATCAGTTTCTCCTCCTGTGCCCTGCTCCTGCTCCTGCTGCAGTTGGGACAGGTGGGTTTGGGCTGCCCTGCCTCTGTGCTCTGTGGGGGCTTTCTGGGAAGTGCTGTAAAATCCTGGCCTTGATCTTGGTCAGGCCTTGGAGCTCTGTGCTGGGCCATCCCTCTGCTTTGGGCATGGAGACAATTCCCAATTTCACTTCTTGCCTTTTGTCCTCCAAGGTGTTTCCAGCAGAGGACATACACAGAGTGGCACCTGCCCCACCCATGCCTCCCTCGTAGCTGTGCTGCCCCCAATTCCAACAATTCTTCAGTGTCTTGAACATCCTTGTGAAACTACAATCCTCCCGGTGGTGCTTCTCAGGAAGAGCTTCCCAGCTTTTCCTGGGCTTCACCAACTCTCCCAGAAGGTCCCCAGGGATTTGCCCCAGCCCAAGGCAGTGCAGGCGTGGCCGACACTGTGGGGAAACACAGGCAGGTCCCTCTGAAGGTTGTCACCTCCAACAGGCTGGGGCTTCCAGCCCAGCAAGTTCAGGAGGAGGGGGTGTCGTGAGGTTGGAACCAAGGCAGCCCCAGCACCAAGTCTGTCTGACACAGCTGGGCCCATCCAGCCCCTGCTCTGCACCCAGGGAGGGGAACAGGGCAGGATTGCATCTCCAGACACACCAACACCAGACCATGGGCCTTGGCTGCACTGGCTGCCCCGGAGCCAGGAAGGATCCATGGAAACAGGGGCTGACCTGGGAGAGATGCAAAAAGATTTTAGCCGCTCTCTGGGAGAGCAAACCATCAGCTGGTGAGTGCAGTGCCAGATCCCGGGGCCAAGAGTCAGGACTGAGATGGTTTGGAGCCCAGCTGGGGATTCCCTGCTGGCGATCTGGGCAGTGAACGTGGGATTGGGAATGGGGCAGGCAGCCCTCAGCCTCTGGAAGCTGCTCCTGCTCACTGGGAAGGGCAGGAATCTCTTTGAGCAAGATCTTGTGAGCACCTGGTTGGGGATGTACCCAGGATCTGAGGGAATCACCTGTGGCGGAGGCAATTTACAGCAACCTGGAGAACAAGCAGCCATCCCGGTACCTGGGTGGTGTTACAGATGATATTAATGGTTTAGATAATTTGTGTTTAGTGTTCTAGTTAATAATTACAGTTATGTAGAAGCTATTTTAGCAATAATTGCTAGTTGCAGAAACTGCAGAAATAGAGAAGTTAGAAAAAGCCCGGCCTTGGTGCAGGATAATGTGATGTCACTTTGTATCATAAGATATGAAGAAAGAGAGAAAACGAGAGATGTGGTGAAACCCGTGACCACAGTGGAAAGTCCCCATAGATGTGCTGTGAGGAAGAGGAGAGACTTCATCCACCGACCACGGTGAGAGGGCAGAAGACCCCAGACTCCCGGAATTGGAAGACTCAACTATGACCAAATATGGGAAAACATGGACTGGGGAGGGACCAAGGGGTGTGTGTAAACCAAAAATTATAAAAATGAGAAGCTATGGGAAAAACTCCAAAAGCTGAGTGTCGAGCGCGAGTTGAGACTTGGGCTCTCCGGCTTTCCCAGCGCGCTGCTTGCTATGGCTTCTTGCCTAAATAAAGGTTTATCTAATTGGCAATCAATTATTGGGTCTTTTTCCTTATCAATGGAATCCAGTACATGCTGTCCATGCTGAGAGAGTTTGTGCAAAGTGCTCTGATGTTGTTCATGAACCCACAGCTGGGCTCATCCAGAATGGCCCCTCAGGTGTCCAGGGGCTGGAAATGTCCCTGGGCCTCTCCAGGATCAACGCTGCTCAATTCCCCAACAAAGGAGGCACAGAGCACCAACAGGCAAAAGGAAAATCTTCCAGGTCACTGCTCGGAAAAATGCAACACAGTCAAGTCAGGAGCCTGAAGGGTTTTGCCACCTGTCCCACAACAGGTCCCTTCTGTGTGGTCAGTGTCCCATGAGGAGGGAACATGTCCTGGAAATGTCACGGAATGTCAGTGGAGAAGGGGGGCACTGGCTGCCAGGGAGGGGGCTGGATCCGTGCCACAGGTGGGATGGACTCTGGGCCAGGGCTGGGCTGGTGGCCAGGGCTGGGGGCTGTGCCAAGCCGGGCTTTGGCCTGGGGGCTGTCGGGGAGGGCGCAGGGAGGAGTCCCGGCAGGGATAAAGGCTCTCCTGCCCTGCTGCAGCCTCAGGCAGCGCTCCCCGCTCCAAGAGGGAGACGAAGGTGGCTGTGCTCGGCGTGGCCCTGCTCCTCTCCATCCTGCTGTGCCTCCCAGCACAGAGCAAGGTGCGGCTCCAGGGCCACGGGCTGGGCTCAGGGCTGGGGGCTCTTCCCAATCCTGGGGCTCTGCAGGGCTCCCCAGCCCCACAAGGGCCAATCCTGACCAACCTTTTGCTCTCCTTCCCCAGGCCCAGGATGGCAGTGGTGAAGCCATATGTGCTGGGGTAAGTCCTGGAGCTGGGGCACCAGTGTGGGAACTGGGGGGCACTCTGGTCACCCCCAACCTTTCCCAGCACTGGGGACACCCCAGTGACTGGTGACATCTCATGGTCTCTCCACAGGCAGCGGGTGGCCTTGTTGATGGCGACGTGAGTACTCTGAATTCTTCTGCTGAACCCAGACCCTCCCCTCTCATGGCCATCACCCTGCAGGGCACCCCAGTGCCCCCCAGTGCATGCCAGCACAGCCCAGAGCTTCCCAAGGCTGCACCTTCCCCAGGGTTCCCATTGCATTCCCACCCGTCCCAGTGCAGCTCAGTCAGCCCCAAGGAGCACCATGCCCCATCCATTTCCTCTCCTCTTTCCCTCCAGTCTTTTCCATTTCTCATTGCCCATGACAGAGGTGTCCCCAAATCCCCCTCCTTGGCCGCCCCTCCCAAAGCCCCTCCCAAACCCATCAATTTTGTTCTTCTGCCCCTGCTTGCTTCTGCCCCCACCCACCCCCCACTTCAGCTCCTGTGGCCCCCCACTGGAATTCCTGCCTCCCCACCCTCATTCCCCAATTCCCATCCCTTCAACACCCCCAGCCCCATCCCTTGGCACCCCCAGCTCACCCCAGTTCTCTCTCTTTGGGGCCCCCACCTCCTACTCCCTCCCCTCCTCCTCACTGGCCCCAAATTCCCCTCGATCTCCTTCTCTCCATCCCCACCACGGTCCCTGCAGGAACAGGGATCAGGTGAAACTGGCTGAAGTGGGGCTGGGGCGAGCAGAAGGGATTTTCCACCTCAGACCAGGGGCTGCCACGGGGCCTGGGGACACCTGTGCTCCCCTGAGCCCCACAAGGCCCATTCCAGACTAAACCTTTGCTCTCCATCTGCAGACGGCCATAGGAGGAGCTCTAGGTGGATGCATTCTGGTAAGTGCTGGAATTGGGGCACCAGTGTGGGAACTGGGGGCCAGTTGGGTCCCCCCATGCCTTGCTGGGCCTGGGGACACCCCAGTGACCAGTGACATCTCCCCATCTCTCTCCAGACCAACGGCGCCCAACGAGTGAAGAGGTCTGAGGTGGGTACCTGGAGTTCTGCTGGGCCCAGAGCTTCCCCTGTCCTGCTCATGACCCTCCAGGGCATCCCAGTGCACCCAGCACACCCCAGTGTGCCCCAGTACAGCCCAGTATGCCCCAGTATCCTCCAGTGTGCCTCTAACCCTGCCTTTCTCCCCAGCCCCCCGTGGCTGAGCAGGTGCAGCTTCTGCGGGAGTGATGCCCGGCTGCCCCTCTGGATGCCCCGGTGAGAAATCTTCAGGCCTTCTCCAGCCCCACCAAAGATCCTTGGGGGCCAGGGCGGATCCCTGAACCCCTTGGGGTGTGTAGACCTTGGGGATGGCCAAGGGACATGGAGGGGGCTGTCCCTGACCTGTGTGCTGGGCTTAGGTGGACAAAGCTGTCCCCAAGGCTTGCCTTGCACTGGGGGGCTGTGGGGACACCCAGTGTCCCTGTGGGAGCAGGGAGGGCTCTGGGAGGTTTTGGGATTTTCCAGGCTGAGGGACTCTGGGAGCCACGTGGATCTCCAGAGCCAAGTCCAGTCCCAGGTGTATCCGGGGCTCCAAATCCCTTCTGCTGCCGCAGGTCCCTGCAGAGAGAGGGGAGGGGACAAGGGCCCTCTCATGTCCCAGTGGACATTGGGGCCACAATTTGAGCTCTTCCTTTCAGGCCTGGAACTGGTTGTGACACTCATGTCCTGTCCCCATCCAGCAGCATGAGGAGATGATCATCCCTGGAGAACCCCCCTGATCCCCTGGGAGCCCTGGGAATTTCCCTGCAAGAATCAATAAACCCCTTCAGCACAGCAGCTCTGGGTGTCCATGTGGGCTTGTTCTCATCTCCGTGTGTTTCCCACATTCCTTGTCCCTGTGTGTCCCTTGTCCCTCTCTCAGCCCTGGCAGTCTCCGGTTCCTCCCCCGCCATCAGCAGAGCCACTCTGGGGGCTCCCAGGGCTCTCTCTCCCTTTGCCCCACCTGCTGCCCTGGGCAGGGCAGGCTGGCACACCCTGGAATGTCCCCCCACAGCTGGGAGGGACGAGGGGCAGCCAGAGCAGCCTCTGGAGCCCCCAGGGCTTGGGGCACAGAGGGAAGCAGGTTCTGCCCAGGGCTCTGGGAGCCCCATCCCCAGGGAGCACAGGTTGGGGTCCCAGTAGGAGTGGAGCATGGACAGGAGCCTGGAGCCCGGGCTCCTCTTGTCCCTCTGGAGCCACAGGGCTTCCCTGCCTGAGGATCAGCACTCCTGGGCTCGTGCCTGTCAGGAATGAGGGGCTGAAGGTCACCTAAAGGATCCCTGGCTGTTCAGATGCCATCCAGCCGGGCCTGATTCCAGCACGGGTGCTGGGTTCGATTTCCTTGTCCCTCACCAAGGATCCCTTCTGCTCCCCCAGCTTTGTTTACCTCCCCCAACGTCCAATATAACCCCCGGACAATTGTCCCACCTTGATCTTATCTTAGGTTGCTCCATTCTGCGCTTGTCTCATGGCAAAGTCCTCCTGGGGTGACAGTGTTTGGGACGGGCAACTGCTGCTCCTGAATCCCAACACAAGTGGAGCCTCCCCAGCCCCAGGAGTCCTCCCAGGGTGTCCCCAAGGTGTCCCCTCAGTGTTCCAGCCTGGTGATCCCCTGCCGACCCCCCAGCCCCACTTCATGCATGTCCCAGAGCACAGTGTGGTCTTTGAGGGTCGGGACTGTGACATCTTTGGGGCTCCAGTGCCGATGGTGCTGTCAGTGCTGGTCCCCATCGAGCTGTGAAATGCCCTCAACAAGTAATGGGGGTCGCCTTCATCGTCACCATCATCTTCATCACCACAGCCACACACACCATCAACCTCACTCCACCATCATCTTCTATTGTTAGCCACTGCTAACAATAGGAGTGGGGAACAGCCATGCACAGGCAAGCCTTCACTGAACCTGAGCCCAGGGCGTGGGTGGCTGCCACAGCTGTCGAGGTGCAGGCAAAGGACACGAGGGAGGTTCTTTCTTCCTGAGGTTCTGGGGTTTATTGTTACCAAAGGGGTCAGGGAGGAAAAAGAGCAGTAGGAGCTGCTGTGCAGCAGCTTATATGCAGGGGTGGAACAAGGGGAGGTACAGAGCATCAACCATTGGGATCCTATGGGGTGGAGTTTACAGAGGGAGGTGCTAGGGGATGCAGCCAATGGGGTACACGCAAGGGTGTTCAGGGCCAATTAGGGATCAAAGAACATAGAACTTTCTGGAAAGGGAGGTAGGGACGGCTGTGATGGGCAGGTAAGGGAGGTCGGGTCAACTTTTGGGGTATACCAACACTGGGGAAACAAAGGGGAATCGGGACGTACCACAACATCTCCCCCTTTCTTTTTCAAAAGAAAAGAAAGAAGGGTTAGGGGTGGTACTCAGAATTGGGGAACAAATTGTGAAACCAGTCTGGTGGGAGATGGGAATCAGAAGGGGATGGAGAAAGGTCAGGAGCTTCAGCAGCATTAACATGGGGAGAGGGTAAAAGCTGGGAAATACATAACTTTTTAAAAATGGATAAAGCAACTGTAACAACAAGGATAACAAAAACAACTTGAAGAACAGTCTTTAAAACTGAAGAAAGCCATCCAGAGAGTCCCCAGCTAGTAAACAAATTGCTTATCCAGTCTCCAGACTCCTGCCGCACTGTGTGAATAGTGTCCCTCATTTTGCCCAGGGTTGCCTGAATGTCCTCCTTTTTGGTTTTTAGGTCCATCCAGCAGAGCCCTTTGAACTCATTGCAGTCGTGCTTGTTCAGCAGCAACAAGAAATTGATGGCTGCCCGATTTTGGAGGGTGGTCTGCCTGGTGATTTCCTTGTGTGATAAGAGGTCACTGATGGCGGTTGAAGTAGGATTGGCTTGTTTAGCCACCCAACACTCTAGGTGGCCCAATTCACCTAGAGCTTTGGCTGCAGCCACCCATGGCAAAAAGATTGAGACTGCAGCGTGCTTTGATTTGGCCCAATGGATAATTTCGGAGTCATAATTTGGGTCAAATTGATCAGTGGTGCACTTTTGTCTATCACTGCGCTTTTGAGAGGTCAAATTCAGTTTTGTTTTCCAATCCTCAGTTTGGGTGTTGTTGGGAGTGAACAGTGTCAGTCACCCTAATGTACATGGACCTCCTATAAGGGGAGAAGGGATGCCTGCCCACGCTCGATCGCCACAGACAAGGAAGGTACCTTGGGGGAGCTTCCTGGGGGTGCCACTCTCGGTTGAAGGCCTGCTGACCTTGGCCAAATTGACACACCAGTTCTTAGCTATGAATTCTGTGTTGTGCTGGAGGACTTCTTGATAGGTACTGCGATAGTATGGCAGATTATAATTGAACTGGATGCTCTGAGTGGCGGTGGAGGACCCTAGCAGTTTGAATTCTTGGGGGTCTTTATCTAGCTTAGGCAGGGTCTCCACCCACTCCCCCCACAGGAGCATAGGATTTGTCACAGGAAGGGGAACCTTATAGGTGGAACCCCCAAGGCACAGCATTTATAGGATTCCTTGCCTGCATTGGTCTTCTCTTTTAGGTTGAGGAGGGATGTTGGGAGCTCAGCGGGGCCGAATGGGATCCCCGCCAGGTAGGTCGACAACGGATCCTCAGCTGTTGCTGCTGACAAACAGAGATGGTCTTGCCAAAGGGTCTCTGCTAGGGTCTCTCCCTAGAACTGCTAGGGCAACCCACACATTCTTTTTAGGCTGTGGGACAATCCTTGCTTTGATGGGGAAGCATTGGAGCCATGCATGCAGCAGGAGGAGGGCAAGATGGGGAAAGGGTACCATCCTTCTGACTTGGCTTCTCTCTGGAAGGGTTGAACATAAAAGAATTAGTCCTTGAAATACATTGCTGCTGAACTCCGGGGAGGTTCTGCCCTTTTTGCTTCACCACAGAGACTGGCCAGGGTCAACTCAAGACACTCCGTCGGGACCATCTGGGGGTCTCACCGTGTGTTTGGGCATATATGGTTTCACCCACTTCTGTGGCATCCACCGTAACCCCTGCGGAGTGGTGACACAGGCGTACCCGCGCCCCAATGTCAATGAGCTGATATGGTCCTTTTATCTGATGGCTCTCAGGATCTCAGATGAGGACCGGTGGGCAGTCCCTGTCTCTGTGGCCACTATGGGGAGAGAAGTGCCTCACAATGGGAGGGCTCATGTTCTCGAAAGAGCAGTTCAGGAAGTTGATAGTAAACAGAGCCTTATACAGGCGTTCCTGCGGAGAAAACCCCGTGCTGCTCTCCCACTGGCACTTCAAGATCCTCTTGAGCAACTGATGGGTTCACTCAACCACCATTTGACCAGTGGGGGAGTGAGGGATGCCTCATTTATGTTCAACTCCCCATTCCTGCAGGAAACAGGCAAAGGCCTTGGAGACATAGGCTGGGCCATTGTCTGTTTTGATTTCCCTGGGGACCTCCAAGACAGAGAAAGCCTGCAGCAGGTGTTTTGCTGCATGCTCTCTCTTCTCACCTGCGTAGGCAGAGGCATACACTGCTCCGGAGAAGGTGTCCATGGACAAACGCACATATTTCAATCGGCCACATTCTGGGACGTGGGTGACATCAGTCTGCCAGATTTCACAACTCTGGAGCCCTCTGGGGTTGACTTCGGCTCCCAGAGATGGCAAGGCAGATTTCTGGCACTGGGGACATGTGGCCACAATCGCCTTGGCTTGATCCCACTTTAGATGAAATTGCTTGATTAGCCCAGGCACATTCTGATGAAACATTTGGTGACTCAACTTAGCTTGCTGGAACAAATCCAGAAGCCTACAGAGCCCAACAGGGGCAACGGCTAGGGAATCAGCGCAGCTGTTTTGCTCCACGATCAACCCTGGCAAATTGGTGTGTGACCTTACATGCGCGACAAAAAAAGGGTGCTCTCGATGGGAGACAGCATGGATCAGTCTCGAGAGCAACCTGAACAGCACCTTGTTTGGGATCTCCTTCAGGACAGAGTGCTCTGCCCTGGCTACCACTCTTGCTACATACGCTGAATCTGTGACCAAATTGAATGGTTCCGTAAACCTCTCGAATGCTCTGACGACTGCAGCCAACTCAGCAATCTGAGGGGATCCCTCAACATATTTAGCATCTGCCTCCCATTGCTGAGTTTCGGGGTCCCTCCGAGTCATCACTGACTTTTTGGTCGCTCCAGATGCGTCTGTGAAAACTGTCAGCACCTTGAGTGGTCTGCAGCTCCTTTTATGTTTCGGTACGAATTTGAATTTAGCAGTGAACAATTTGTGAGCAGGAGTGTGGATAGAAACCTGTCCACTGTAGCCCGCAAACACAACCTGGAAGGCTGCATGATTGCGCAGGAGATGCTCAAACTGTTCCTTTGTCAGAGGTGCCGGAGACAATTCATCATTGGACAAATTGACCAGCAGGTGAATGCGCATAAAGCCACAATTGGCCAATTCCCAGATTCTGTTCCTTGCTTTGCAAACTAGTTGAGCCATCAACTCGTGTGGCCTTGTGATGTTCTTGGACCGCTGGTGACTGAGGAACACCCACTCCACGATCAGGAGTGGATCCCTCTGGTCCTGGTCCCACTGGAAAATCAACCCGTAGAGATGTGGCGTGCATCCCAAAACCATGAATTTGAATGGCAAGGTGGGGTTGCACCTATGTCCCTGTCTCCTCTCCAAGTGTTTGTCCATGTTCTCCAGGGCGGCTTTTACCTCTGGGGTCAGAGTCCTAGGAGAACTTAGCTCCTCTCCCCCCTTCAATAAATTGAAGAGAGGGGCTAGGTCTTTGGTAGTGAGACCCAGCCAGGGTCTGATCCACTGTAAAGTCCTGCACAGGAAGTGAAGATCTGCCAGGGTCTTTGGTTTAAGGCTAAAAGCTAATTTTTGAGGAACAATGGTCCTCTCCATAATCCTCAGGCCGAGATACCTCCAAGGCGGCATTCGTTGTACCTTGTCCTCCTGGAGGGCGAATCCTGCAGTTGTCAGAACACTGACTACTTGGTCAAGGATGAGCTGTAGTCGGTTGTCACTGGGGGCACAAACCAAGACATCATCCATGTAGTGTAGGATAATTGCATCTCCCACCGTGGCATGTGGCAATGAGGCGATGTACCACTGGCAGATGGTGGGAGAGTTCTTCATGCCTTGGAGAAGAATCCGCCAGTGGAACCTCCTCACTGGGGCTTCTCGGTTGATGGTGGGAACTGAGAAGGCAAACCTCGGGGCATCATCTGGGTGTAGGGGAATTTTGAAGAAACAATCTTTTATATCAATAACCACCAATTTCCAATTCTGTGCGAGCATCGATGAGGAAGGCATCCCTAGCTGGAGAAGCCCCATGTCCTCAATGATCTTGTTAATTTCTCTGAGATCTTGGAGGAGGCGCCACTTGTCTTTCCCCAGATTCTGAATAAAGAAGACCGGAGAGTTCCAAGGGCTAAAAGTGGGCTTGATGTTGCCTTGAGCCAATTGCTCCTCCACGAGCTCATTGAGCACCTTCAATTTAGCAGAACTCAGCAGCCACTGCTCCACCCAGACAGGTGAATCAGTAATCCAATTGAGTTTCTGAGTGGGGCATTCCTCAGTGGCCGCAAGTAAAAATCCGAGGGGTTTTCGGGATCTCAATGCGAACCCCCCATTGGGACATGGCATCTCGGCCCCACTGGGGAACCTTATGATCAGCTACGAATGGACGTAAAGAAGCCAATTGCCCATCTGGCCCCTTAATTGTTACGATGTCCCTAGAAATTTGAGCCAATTGTGCACCCCCTATACCTCGGATCTTGCCTGCCGAGGGTTGCCACTCCCAATGTGACAGCCATCTCCTTGCAGGGATGATCATCACATCCGCCCATGTCCAAAAAGCCCTCCATCCCGAGCGTCTCTAACCCCTGTTTGAGGTAACAGGTCAGGATAGGCTTGTTTTCGCCCACAACCTCCAGGGCATGGTCATCCGCAGTTACCTGTGGTGGAATGGGGATGGCCTGCACGATGGTTTCTCCCTTAGCTAGGAAGAATGGAGGTTGTTGCCACCGTGCAAAAAAAAGAGGCGCTCTGGGTCCGCTGGTACAGTCTCCGGAGAGATCTCTATCTCCGGGGGAGTGCTTTTTGTGTCCCCGATGACAAGGTACTTACAACAAAGATCTTAAAGCACCTTATCTCCCCCAATGGTGGTCACAGGGATCAGTGTCCAGTTCCTGGAATTAAAAAGATGTTTTTTACAAGCAGTCAATGGAAAAGGTGACTGCGGCCACCAGATCTGTATGTCTTGTCCAGTGTGAGTGTCTCGTCCGGTTTGGGTGTCATATCTAGTGTAGGTGTCGTGTCCAGTCCCCATTTCTCTCCCGGGGCCTTCCCCATCAGAGCATGCCCCATTTCTGTTCTCGTGCAGGATGGGCTCGTGTTTCCCCCTCATTTTTTTGGCCCCTGGCTTTTATTGGTTTTAACAATTCCCCCTTTCGAGTTTGGTGCTAAGCAGTTTCTGGCCAAATGGCCTCTTTGGCCACTGCAGTAGCAGGTGAAAGGCTGACGAGCTGGCTGCGTTGACAGTCATGGACGTGATGCCGGCCTCGTCACTGCCATTGGGGCTGCCAGGAGAAGTTGCCTCTTCCTCTCCTCTTCAGCTCGAACCAGGATGGGCACCTTCGCCGAGCAAGCCTCGATGATAGCGCTTAACGAGGGCGGTGGATTGATGGGAAGGCCCACGATGACTTGCTGGCAGATCGCATTAGCATTCATTTTGACCTGGTTGAGCAGCAGTCTGATGTGGAGTGTAGGGTCTTCAGCCTGCTTTTCTATGAGGGTCTTGACCCTGTTAACGAAATCTATGAATCTTTCTTCCAGCCCTTGCCGAATGTCAGCAAAACTGGCTGGAGCCTCCTGTGGTGGTAGTGAGGCAAAAGCCTGGACCGTTGCTTTTTTAACATGATCAAATAGGTGTTTAGGGAGGGCCCACACCTGGTCTTTGGGGTCCACCCACTCCTCCTCGCTGATCAAGTGATCTAAAGTTATAACCTTGCCAAAGGTGTCAAGGCCGCCACCAGAGCTTTGCAGGAGCTCAGAGCGAATCCCCTTTAATGACCTCTTCCATGCCCCCTCCCAGAGTATATACTCTGAGGACTTGAGGAGGCATGAAAGAAGGTCTTTGATATCAAATGAGGCGAGGGTATTGGAAGAAAATGTGGCTTTAAATAAAATCTTAAAGAAAACACTGTCCCTTCCGAAATCCCTCTGAGCTCTTGCAAGCTTTTCTTTAATTTGGAAAGAGAAAGACTCCCATTCAGGCATGTGCCTTTCTCCATCACTATATGAAACCGGAGCAACATGGAGGGATGCTTCTTGTTCCTGGTTCTGGGCCCCTGGCTTGTCACATCTGGCTTCCAAAGCGTGGGAACTGGAAGTAGGAGGAGATGGGGTGGAGCCACAGGGGAAGGAGAAGGAGTCATAGGTGGGGTAGTGACTTTGAGGGACAGGTGTCTCTGGAGGCGGGGCAGGAGTGTCAGTGGAGTCAAAGGGGAAAAGAGGAGGAGGAGTTTGTGGAGGAGCATGGGGCAGGAAGGGGTTGGGTAAGGCGAGAAAGGGATTTTGGGAAGAAGAAGCACAAGAGGGGTGGCCGACCATGTGATCTCCTCCATCTTGTGTCCTTCGGGGGCCATTTTGTGGGGTTTGAGGTAAGGAGGGAGAATGAGGGAAACAGGGTGATTGGGGAGGAACCTCAAAACTGACAACTTTTGGAGTAGAAACTGGGGTAGAGGGTTTGCGGGAAGGGTCTCTGGCAGCATGGCCAGTGCTGCCAGAGCAGGGGTGCTGGAGGGGATGTGGAGAGCCAGGGAGACTAAGGTTTGCCTGGTTACCCTGCACATTGTGAGCTGCTCTTCGTGTTTCCCCCGGCGTGGGACAAGGGGTTTGGGAAAGTGGAGTTCGGGGAGAAAGAACTGGGGTGGATGGCTGTCTCTGCACTCCCCCCCCTTTCAATTAAAGTGAGCTGAATTAGAACAAATAAAGGTATAAATTTAGATGCAGACTTGTCCTCTTGGTTCATTAAATCAGTGAGTTTTCACCCAACACTGTCCCAAATGTGGACAGAGATGAGGTCTGCAGGGGACAGTGTGGGGAAATGCAGGTGCAGCCATCTGACAAATGTTTTGACCAACCCTTTTGAAAACTTTTTGTTCCCACCCTCAAGGACACCCACAACTTGGAGATAAATCTCTCTCTGGTGTGCCGACAACTTTGCACCCATGATTTCAACTCAAAGTCAGCACACACAAAATCCACCAGTAGCAAACAGCAAATGCAAACAAAAGGGAAAGCAAAAGCAAAAGGGGTGGAGCTGGCAGTGGAAGGGAAAGCCTGAAAAACACTCACAGGGTCCCAACCAAACACTCACAGACACACACAAGAGATCCCTCCCCCCCGGGGAAGAGATCACTCACCAGCTCCAACTGGTTGCCACTGTCCTGCATCTGGAGACAGTCCTCGGGTGCAGTGAGGTGTGCTGTCTTCATCCTCTGGAGCGCTCCTGAACAAAAATCGGCCTACTACAACCAAGGTAGCTACAGCTCCAAAACTGTAAATCCAAGTCCAGGTACCAGTCGTCCGTGAGGTCGAACTGAAGAATCAGATGGCCCGTCCACAGTGGACGCAGCTGACAGTTGGTGGTCAAGCCCGCTCATGTTGGGTACCAGATATCACTGACCGGTCTTGCAATATGCATGGAGAACAGTAAGGCAAAGGCAAGCCTTCCCTGAACCTTCGGTCACACCATGGGTAGCGACCACAACTGTTGAGATGCAGGCAAAGGACACAAAGGAGACTCTTTCTCTCTGAGGTTCCAGGGTTTATTGCTCTGAAAGAGATCAGGGAGAAAAGAGCGACAGGAGCTGCTGTGCAGCAGCTTTTAAGCGGGGGTGGAGCATAGGGAGGTACAGACCAACAACCAATGGGATCCTGCAGGGTGGGGTTTATGAAGGGAGGTGCCAGGGGTAAAACCCAGTGGGATACACGAAGGGGTGTTCAGGGCCAATCGATCGAGGAACATAGAACTTTTTGAAGAATGGAGTAGGGACAGTCTATGACGGACAGGTAAGGGAGGTTGGATTAATGTTGGGATGTACTAACAGTGAGATTACAACAGGGAAAACGGAATGTACCACAACACACAATCTCTCTGATATACCCTGTAACCAGTTCTGTTACTCTTTTTAGCCAATTTTTGGCTTCCTTTTAAGTCACTCTGAGATTACTTGGACTCAGAATAGCAACCCATTCAGGAGAACTTTCAGATGACACTGCCGAGTCCGGAGGTGGTACCGGTCCTTTCACTCGTGTTATGTGGGTCCAGCCTTTCTCTCAGGTTCTTACCGCTGTATGGGTGGTGAGGAGCACCTGGAACGGACCTTCAAATTTAGGTGTTAAGGGAATATTATTCCATCTTTTTGTGAGTACCCAATCTCCAGGACTAATTTGGTGAATGTCTGCATCGAAGGGAGAGGTTTGGGGAAGATATCCTCTTTTTCTCAGATTCCCTAGTGTTTTTCCAATAACCCTCAGGTATTCCCGGGTTGCTGCTTCTCCTTCTAAATAATTTCCTGTACTGAAGGGAGTGATTAGGAAAGGGAGCCCAAACATCATTTCGTAGGGGGAAATCCCTATATCTGAACGGGGTCTTGTTCTCACTCGTAGGAGGGCAAGGGGTAGACACTTTAACCAATACATCTGGGTCTCTTCAATTAATTTAGTTAGTACAGTCTTGAGGGTTTTATTCATTCTTTCTACCCTCCCAGAGCTCTGGGGATGCCATGGGGTGTGCAACCTCCACCTTATTCCTAATGCCTCAATTACTTCATGTAGGACCTGGGCAGTAAAATGTGGTCCCCTGTCTGAGTCGATGTTATTGGCTAGCCCATATCTGGGAATAATTTGCTCTAGGATTGTTTTTGTGACCACTTCAAGCTGTTTCTCTTGTGGTTGGGAAAGCCTCTACCCAGTGGGTAAGGTGATCAACAATTACTAGTAGATGTTTATATTTCTGAACTAGGGGCATTTCAATGAAATCTACTTGAATGTTTTGGAAGGGCCTCAGAGCTAACTCCCTCCCTCCAGACTCTATCTTCCTCATTGTTTTCTGATTTACTTTCTGGCAAATGATACACCCTTTGGTTATTGTCTTTGCTAGGTCATACACCCCAATGCACAAATTTTCTCTCAAAAAGTGATCACATAACCCCTGTACCCCCCAATGAGTTAATTGATGTCTTTCTGCTAATATTTTTCTGGCTAGAGTTCGGTTTAGAAATTTACGCCCATCTTTTGTCAACCACTCTCCCTATGTTCCTTGGTACATCCTTAGTTCCTTTATTGCTTTTAATTCTTTTTCACTAAACACGAGCTTCTTTTTTCCTCCCCTTCATTTGAAATCTCGTTCAGGTGGAGAATTTTGGCTGGTTTACCTGTTTCTAACGCTGCTTCCTTAGCAGCCCTATCAGCTAATTGGTTCCCTCTTCCTTCTAAAATGTCTGCCTTTTGATGGCCTCTGATATGAACTACTGCAATTTCAACAGGTTTGGATAGGGATGCCAGTACCGATCTTATTAGTTCTTTGTGCATCAAGTCTTCACCCTTTGAGTTTAGATAACCAAAAGTGTGAACTATCCCGAAAGCATACCGGGAGTCAGTGTAAGTCATACCTTGGTCTCCTTCCAACAGGTCTAATCCTCTCTTCAGGGCATAGACTTCGCAGAACTGGGCTGACCAATTAGAGGACAATTTTCCTTTCTCCAAAATTTCCATGTCCTCACTTTCTGTCATCTCAACCACCGCGTATCCTGAGGCTCTCTTTCCCTCGATTACTCTCGAGGACCTCTCAGTGAAGAATCTTTTCCCATAAGGCAGAGGAATATCCTCCAGGTCTTCCCTAACCTTGGTTTGCAAAGTTACCAACTCCAGACAATTGTGCTCCAATTCAGGTTTTCCAGAAAAGGTTTTCCAGAAAGAAACTGCGCTGGATTTAAACTCCTGGATGTTGCCAATTCTAAATCACTAGTGTTCATCAAGATAATTTCATATTTTAGAATTCTAGAATCTGTCAGCCACTGCTGGGCCTTGTGGCTTTAAATCATCCTAAGATCATGCGGGGTATGGACTCTAATTCTTCCCTGCATAGTCAATTTTTGGGTTTCCTCCACCAAGGCAGCTGCCGCAGCAATCGCCTGGAGGCAAGTTGGCCATCATCTCGCCACTGGATCTAGCAATTTAGAGAGGTAAGTTATTAGCTTTCTATGCCCTCCCCATTCCTGTGTCAAGATCCCATAGGCAGCTCCACCCTTGGTATTTATGAACAGATCAAACTCTTTTCTGAGGTCCGGCAGGCTTAAGACAGGTGCCGAGGATAATTTATCCTTTAAGTTCCTTAACCGGTCTTCATCGGTATCTGTCCAATGTATGGGTTCAGAACCTACTAATTTTTCATAAAGAAACTTGACACTCTGTGTATATTTATCCAGCCATAATTTACAATGTCCGAATATACCCAATAGTTTTCTAACATCCCTTTTAGTTTTTGGTGCTGGTATGGATAGGATACCTGAGATTCTCTTGGGACTTAATTTCTTATATCCTTCTCCAATAATATGACCGAGGTATGTGACCTCCTTTTCTACAAGTTGTAACTTGTTATGAGATACCTTCAGGCCTTTTCCCCCAGAAAATTTAAAAGCCGAATGCTGGTTATTCTACCCTGTCCTTGTTCTTTGTCAGATAGTAATATTAATAGATCGTCTATGTATAGGAGAATTTAGACCTTGTCTTCGTCTTTCCTTTTCTGATCAGGATCTTCCCACTCAAAGGCAAACCAATTTCTGCACTCTTCTGCTAGTGGGCACGCCCAGAATGCATCCTTTAGGTCTATGATGGTAAGCCAGGCATATTCCCTAGGGACTTGACTTAAGAAGGTGTAGGGATTAGACACCACAGGGTGTCTGGCAATAGTCCTTTTATTAATTTCTTGTAGTCTGTGCTTTCCTTCTGTCTTCTTTACAGCTAAAATGGGAGTGTTGTGGGGGGACGTACATGGTTCTAGGATGCCTTCTGCCAGGAGGTGCTTGATTACTGGTGCTAGTCCCTTTCTGCCTTCCAAAGATGTTGGGTACTATTTGATCCTAATATGGGATGTACCTTCTTTCATTTTTATTTTTATCAGAGGAATGTCCAGATATCCAGTCTTTCCGTCTTCTGCCCATACCTCTGGATTTATTTCCTTTAGATCTACCTCAGTCAGCTTCATAACCTTGACTATCATTCTTCCACCCTCTGGGATAATCCCTACTCCTAACTGAACCTGCAAGTCCCTCCCCAATAGGTTGGTTTCCAGGCTGAGTAGATAAATAAAGTCCGCAAAACATTGCCTTGAGTTTCCCTTTATCTCAACATTCTCCAGTAATGAAGCCTTGAATGGTTTCCCTTCTGCTCCCATTACCTAACACACCCTTTTTCCAACTGTAACTCCTATTGGAAGGTCTTTTATACTAGACCGGTCTACTCCTATATCTATTAAAACTTCAAAATCTTCACTCTGGGGTCCCACTTCAAAATTTACCAGGGGCTCATTTCAATGGCACATTGGGTCCTCTACTTTATAAAGCCCCTGACACCCTTAATAGTCCCCTGTAAGAATCTTTTCCAGAGCCTCTTGTTCCCGTGAGACTGCCTCATCGAACAAAAGTTTGTTGCAATTCCTTTTAAGGTGTGCTATTTCTCCACAGTAAAAACATTTCCTTTCATTTAATGGCATTCCTGGTTTCCTATCTTTATTAGTCCCCGGAGGTAACACAGGTCTGCCTTTTGATGCCCCAATGGGAAGTCCTGATCTGTCTTTATCGATCCTGACCGATTGGCCTGGCCCATCTTTATCTGCTCTTATGCTTTCTCTTGCTATTGCCACCATAAGCCTTGTTTTTGCCTTTGACTTCTCCTCTTCCCTCCTTAGATAAACTCTCAAAGCTTCCTTCAATAAGTTGTTTATTCCTTTATCCTGCCAATCTTCCATCTTTTCAAGTTTCTTCTTAATGTCAGGCCATGAGTTAGTAACAAATTGTACTTTTAACAATACTTGTCCTTCAGGATTATCAGGGTCTATATTTGAATACAGTTGGAAGTTCCTTTTCAATCTATTAAGCCAAGCCGCTGGTGTTTCTTCCTTCTGCATACTGTCAAATGCCAACTTTGTATTATTACCCTGAGGGATAGACTCCTTTATTCTTCTGACCATAAGTGACTGATAATCCTCCATTCTCCTCCTCCCTTGTTCCCAGTTTGGGTCCCATCCAGGGTCTGTCATGGGCATCTTTTGATTTGGGGATCTGAACCCAACTCCCTTTCAATCGGCTGGCAGCAACAGAGGCCATCGCCCACCCTCTTGGAACGGCGCTCACCTATCGCTTAGGACCGACTGACCCATGTTCAACTGCTGTTCACATGGAACCCTGCTCCTCTTCTGCCTTCAAAGCTCTCCTTTGAATATTTGCTACTACCACCAAGATCTGCACCTGCAGCGGCTCCACCTGGGCCCATGCCCCAGGCTTCAAGGCACATTGCAGTGAACCTCCTACTCGACACGGCCAAGCCCCCGCGGGCATCGCACTGCCAGTGACAGCCAGGTATGGGCCCAACGCTCCAGCACCATCCATTTTCAGGGCTAGTTGATTCGGCAGGTGAGTTGTTACACACTCCTTAGCGGATTCCAACTTCCATGGCCACCGTCCTGCTGTCTAGATCAACCAACACCTTTTCTGGGCTCTGATGAGCGTCAGCATTGGGCGCCTTAACCCGGCGTTCGGTTCATCCCACAGCGCCAATTCTGCTTACCAAAAGTGGCCCACTGAGCACTCGCATTCCAGCGAGCTGGCTCCCTTACCCATTGAAAGTTTGAGAGTAGGTTGAGATCGTTTCGGCCCCAAGACCTCTAATCATTCACATTACTGAGTAAAACTGCCCATTGCCGAGTGCCAGCTATCCCGAGGGAAGCTTTGGAGGGAACCAGCTACTAGATGGTTGTCATGGGCTGGCGGGGCCTGATTTTGTTCCAGTCGGGGTCGGCCTTTCTGATTGACAAGCAGTTTGTCCATTGGAGGACAGGCTGCGATTTTTGGCATAATGCTTAAAAAGGCTGGGTGGGGGGAGGAGCGGCCTCTTTGTCCTTGGGGTGGCAGACTGAGGACAGGGAGCCGCCGGGCCGGGCCCCGATGCCACCGGAGCCGGGGCAGGCCGGGCCGGGCCCCGATGACGCTGGAGCCGGGCAGGGCCGGGACGGAGCTTTAAGAGCCGCTGTCTCGCAGAGAAGCAAGCAGCATGGAGAAAAGAGAGGGCTCGGACGGAGTGCCTCTTCGCCCTTGCTCTTCTTTTCAAGCCAAAAAAACCAGCGCATGGCTTCTAAATGTCTCAGTTTCCCACCGCAGAGCCACGTGGCCAGCCCGGCAGCCTGAAAAGTTTAACCCTTTGTTGCTAGCAGATGGACTTTTCTAAACATCATCTTTTCTCCGAAAGAAAAACAAATATAGCGAATGAACCATAGAAAGACACAGCATGGAGCTACACTCAGTGAAGAAGGAGTGAAAAGGACTTTAAGGCAAAGGACAAGGAGTGGCCTAATTTTGGCTGGACATTTCTGGTAAACTATAGAGACTGAACTAGTTTTTTTCCCTGTAACATATAAATGCTTTTGGGGGGGATGTTAGGTTCTAGTTAAAAGTGATATGAAGCTTTTTGCTCGTAAAGAAAGAGGAGATTTGTTTTTGGGTCTTGAGATGATTTTAGAAATAGAAAAAGAGAATCTTTGTGTCATACTAGAGGAGGCATGCTTAAACAGTACCCCTAATAAGCAAATATGGCCCATGTGCAGTGTTGAGAAAGCTGCTAATGGGTAGGATTTCGCAGTTTGCAGGAGTTCCTTTAAAATCCTCGCAGATGTAGAGCATGAGATGTCTCTATAGAACCCAGAGAGACTCCTTTCCTAAAGGAACTGATAAAAGGTTATTTTTAAAATGGTAAAACTGGCTGAAGTTGCAAGTCATGTCTTTTTATGTTGAGTGAAGAAAGGTAAAAAACTTAGAAAGGGAAAGAAGGATGTTTTAGAAGTTTCATTTGTTGTTGTTGTTGTTTTTTTCCTCTTCTTTTTTTTGTGTGTATTAATAAACTATCTTTGTAATTTAAAGATGGGCCTGTTTTGCTTTTATATTCTTCCAGTCAAATGAAGTATAGAATGTGATGAAACCATCACAATGGTTCCATTAGTCTTTCACCCCTAGACCTGGGTTGGACAGCCGATTTGCATGTCAGGAGCTCTACAGACCTCCACCAGAGTTTCCTCTGGCTTCGCCCTGCCCAGGCATAGTTCACCATCTTTCGGGTCCTAGCACGGACGCTCACACTCCACCTCCCCGGCCCCGTGAGGGGGCGGTGGGCGAGATGGGCCGGTGGTGCACCCGGGGCTGCTAGGAACAACACGTGTCCTGGGATCCCACCTCAGCCGACGCGCGCCGGCCCTCACCTTCTTCACACCGTGAGCTTTTGACAACAGCCCCTGACTCGCGCATGTGCTACACTCCTTGGTCTGTGTTTCAAGATAGGTCGGGTGGGTAGCCAACATCGCTGTGGACCCTGGGCTCCCAAGTGCAGCCTGTGAGCCCGGCCCGGGGGCACCATGTGGTCAGGGCGCACCGAGGAGAGTCCGCCCCGGTTGACAGCAGTGCTGGGGGCCGGTGGGCCCGGCCTCCTCACCCCTGCATGAAACACCACGCTGGAAGGACACCACCCCTCCGGAGGGAAAGTGACACCCCCCACCATGGTGCAGCTGATGGGGTGGGGAGGGCACAGTGGCCCAAAAATCAAACCAAAAATCAAACCAAAATCACCCTAAACCCGGCTTTGGCACTCTCAAAAACCTCCAAAATCGCCCAAAACCCCCCCAAAATTGCCCCCAAAATCACCCCCAAATCACCTGAAATCGCACTAAAATCAACTGTGGTATCCCGTAAAAATCACCCCAAAATAGCTCAAAAATCAGCCCAAAATCCGCTTCGGCACCCCAAAAATCTCCCCAGAATTTGCCCCCCAGATCACCTTAAAATATTTCCATAAAAACCACCCTAAAAATCACTCCAAAGTCACCCCAAAACTGCCCAAAAAATCACCACAAAATCACCCCCAAAACTCCCCAAATCACCCCAAATCGCACAAAAATGGGCTATGGCAACCCAAAAATCAACCCAAAATCACCCCAAAATCACACAAAATCATCCAAAAATCGTCTTTGGCACCCCCTAAAACCCCCAAGATCACCCCCAAAATCACCCCAAAATCACCAAAAAAAATCTCTAAATCAGCATTGGTGCCTTCAAAAACCCCTCAAATTGTTTAAAAACTCTTAAATAGACCCTAAAAATCACCCCAAAAAGCACCCTAATAGCCTTTAAAATTGTCCCCAAAACCCACCTCAAAGGTACCCCAAAAATAACCCCAAATCACCCCTAAATCAGCTTCTGCATCCTCAAAACCCCCAAAATCACCCTAAAAATACCTCCAAACTCACATCGAAACTCCCCAAAATCAACCCAAAGTCACCCAAAAATTGGCTGAAGCACCCCAAAAATCACCCCAAAATCACCCCAAGAAATCACCCCAAAATCTCTCCAAAAATCACTCCAAAATCCCCCTAAAAATCACCTTTAAATTGCCTTAAAAACCTTCTAAATGACCCAGAATCACCCAAAAATCAGCTTTGGCAGCTTTTGGCTTTTGATCAAAAGTCACACAAAATCACTACAGAATAGGCTTCGGCACCTCCAAAAATCAACCAAAAATGTGCCCCCCAAATCTCCTTAAAATCTCCCCCAAAACCACACCAAATTCTCCCCAAAACCACACCGAAGTTGTCCCAGAAATCACACCAAAACCACCTAAAATCACCCCAAAACAGACTTTGGCACTCCCAAGAATCACCCCAAAATCACCTGAAATCGCACCAAAATTAGCTTTGGAGCTCCAGAATTGCCAACAAAAAACTCACAAAAATCACCCCCAATTTGCCCCAAAATCCCCCAAAATTGCCCCCAAAATCCCCATAACGTCGTAGCAAAAACGTGCCCCAAATCACCTCAAAATTACCTCAAAATCACCCCAAATCACCCCAAAACTGGCTTCTGCACCCCCCAAAATCTCCCAAAAATCTGCCCCAAAAATCACTTTAAAATTTGACCCAAAATCCACCCCAAAAACTCCCAAAATATCACCACAAAATCATACCAAAATCACCCCAGAATCACCTAAAATTTCACCTCAAAGTCACTCGAAATCAGCTTCTGCATCCCAAACCCCCCAAATTACTCAAAAAATCACCTCAAAATCATCCAAAAATCACCCCAAATTTGCCCTAACCTCCTAAGTCACCCCAAATCACCCAAAAATTGGCTTTGGCATGCCCAAAAATCGGCCCCAAAATCCCCCAAAATTGCCACAAAAATCTGAAGTCCTCCGGAAGAATTCACTATGTGAAGAAGCCTGGGAACAGGGTTTATATACCAGGGGCAGGCAATTCAGAGCCCTTTTCTCCCCCTTGGGCTTGAGGGTCTGGCCCTTGCCCTTTCTAAGGGCCTTGCAGCTGCCAAAGCTGCATTTTTTGCTCAGTTGGTTTTTTTCTTTTTTTTGGTGGTTTTTGTTTGTTTGTTTATTGGTTGGTTGGTTTTGGTTTTGGTTTTGGTTTTGGTTTTGGTTTTGGTTTTGGTTTTGGTTTTGGTTTTGGGTTCGGTTCGGTTCGGTTCGGTTCAGTTCGGTTCGGTTGGATTTTTGGTGCTTGTTTTTCTTTAATTTTTAAACCAGCTTTCCCTGGCAGGTTTGTGCAGAGCTGTGTAACTCTATCTGACACTTAGCTGTGGCACTGGCGAGGTGGCCAAGGGGACCTTCCCCAAGCTCTCTGCAGAGGAAGCCACATCAGCTCAGGCCAGGGGTGCTCAGTGGCCGGTCAGTTGTGTTGACTGGACATGGATGGAAGCTTCCCTTGGAGCGTCTCCAGGGATGGAATGTTGGGGCTGTCACTGCTGTGGTGTCACAGAGAGGGGAACGCTGGGGCTGCCCTGCTCCTGTCCCGGCCCCCAACAGCACTGTCAGCACCTCGGGTGGACACAAAGGCTGAGCCAAAGGTGAGAGTTGAGAAGGGGCAGAGCTGAGAGGGACCCAGTGGGATCATAGACTCCAGGCAGTCACAGCCTGGGCATCCCTGGGAGCGGTGTCCAAAGGCTCCTGGAGCTGCGGCAGCCTTGGGGCTGTGAGCATTCCCTGAGGAGCCTGGTCCGTGGCCGAGCCCCCTGTAGGGGAAGGCGCTTTTGCTGATCTCCATCCCAGAGCTGCCCTGGCCCAGCCCCAGCCCTTCCCTCGGGTGCTGTCCCTGCTCCCCCGGGGCAGAGGTGGGAGCTGCCCCAGCGCTGCCCCTCGGGAGGAGCCGCAGCCCCCGGGGAGCTCTGAGCTCCGTCTGCTGGGCTGTGGCCGAACCGAGCCAGCGCCCGCAGAGCTCCGGGGAAAGGTCCTGCCCCTGGCTCAGGGCTGGGCCGGGGCCACGGGGAGAAAATCAACTTCCAACTTCTGCCCCACAGCAGGGAGGAGCAGCAATTCTTGGATAAGAGAGACTCTTTCCAAGGGCCTGCAGGCACAGGACAAGGGAGAATGGCTTCCCACTGCCTGAGGGCAGGGCTGGATGGGATGTTGGGAAGGAATTCTTCCCTCTGAGGGTGGTGAGGCCCGGGCACCAGTTACCCAGCGAAGCTGTGGCTGCTCCATCTTTGGAAGTGTCCAAGGCCAGGCTGGACAGAGCTTCCTGCCCAGGAGCGGTGGGATGTGGTGGGGTGAGGATTGTGAGGGTGGGATGGGATCTGGATGAGACAGCTGAAAGCTGAGGATGATGAGGCCGAGTGAGACCCCAATCCGGAGTGGGTTCTGGGGTATCCCACATTCCTGAGGGAATTCCAGGGTATCTCCCGTTCCTGAACACATGAGGTCATGGTGTACAGGATTAGGTACAGCCCTAGCCTGCCTGCCTGGGACTCTCAGAGGGCTGGTGGGGGTTGTGCTCTCTGGGGGACACAGCACTGAGACCCCTCTGCTGTCCCCATCAGGTTCTTCTTCCCCAGCTGGTGTGGCCTGGGACAGTCCCAGCACTTCCAGGTGCTGAATGACAGGGCCAGCCCTATCCTGACTGCTGTCCAGGCTGCCTCCTCCCCCTGCTCCTCCTCCTCCTCCTTCTCCTCATCCTCCTCCAGTGCCCACCAGTACCTGGGGGATGTGGATCCTCTTACCTGGCTCACCTGGAGCTGCTGGTGGCCATCCCACAGTGGGCACGGGGCACCCCAGGTTGTCAAGATGGGGGTCACTGTGTCCCCTGAGGGGGACATGCCCCAGGGACAGAGGCAGGTGTGAAAAACGATGTTTCACCTTTTTATATTAATTTATAAGTTTAATAAAAATAAAATAAATATAAAATAAAAATAGACAATTAGGAGACAGAAGAAGATAGCTACTCAGCTGAGGGTGCCAAGCAATACCCCCTATTCTAGATTTCTTGGTATTTAAGAATCTTGGTGTTACATATTTAAAAGAGACTAATGCATATTTAAATATCTGTTTTGTTATCTGTTTTAAGGGTCCCCAAGTATTGAAGCTTCTTTATCTGTTCTTGGCGCCTTGTAGTCGGCTTAGGTGTCATAAATCCTTCTTGGCCATAAAAGGTTCAATTGTTCTCTATCAGCAATCTTCTCTCACAGGAATGCAAGACGATTCTCCTCCATATTCTGGTTTGGTCAATTTAGATGTTACAAAGAAAAAACTTTAGTCTTTTATTTTTACTCTATGCTACAATTAGAAAAGATACCTTCATTACACGAGTAAAAGGAAATACAGTACAACCTTCTTACATTATATGTATAACATTCATCTTAATATTTGCGAAAAGCCAACTCCAAAATATGCATTTATAACAAATTCCTCCTCTTCCTTTTTATCAATTATTTGGCTTGAGCAATACTTCATTAACTTTGTTTCTTTGGTACTGTTTTAGATGCAGTTATTTTAAGATTTATAGACATTCTTAACATTTGCTCATTTTGGATTATAACGACAATCAGCTGAATAAAATAAAGAATTAGTTTGGATAACACTTGGTTATGACTTTGCCAATATTTTGAAAGACAAAAGAGTGAGTGATAGAATAGAGGTCCAGGTCTTAACTCATATCCCCACCTAACCAGGCCTTATAGGATTGCAGCCTATAGCCGGTGTTATGATTCTTCTTGGTGGCAAATACAGAGGTTTTTTGATCTTGCCTTCTTATTTTCTCATCACTTTCTTTTGTTAATTTTTAGGCAAATCATAACTGTAGTTTTTACTGTTTTTCAAAATTTTTTTTACCCAATAGACACTAGTTATTTCTATCCACAAGAATGCTTGATCTTTTAAAGTTTTAAAGATTGGTTGTAAAGCTTAAAATTAAAATAGCTGCATCTTCAACTTGATCAGTCAATACACTAACTTTTTGCATGGTCATGGAAATTAGGGTGTCATTTTCTTTTTTAGGAAATTTCTTTTAATACCATTTACACCTTTCAATGCTACAGCATCTTTTTACCTTTTTGAATTACAATCTGGATTGAGGGTTAGGTTTACAAGAAATTTAAAAAGAAATTTACTTAGTTACAGAGGTAGCTTAACTACAAAGTATAAAAAGAAAAAAACTATTTTACCTTTTACTTCTTATTTCTGGGACAGAAAAACAATGAACTCTTGTTCTTCTTGAAGATTTTCTCTTACTACATAAAAAAAAACTTAGGAAAGTACATTATTTTTATTTAAGACAACTTATTTTACTCAATTTGTCATATATTGACCTGAAAGATTAGAAACTTTTCAGAGACTTGATGAAAATTCTTTTGATTTTTTTGTATATAAAAAAAACTTAACAAAACAAAACTAATACTCTTAAAAAATCCTTTCACTAAACACATAAAGGATCCTACAAAAATCACTAATATAAATATAATATTAATATAATATAAAGTCCTGCAATTAATACTTTATTATGGATCTACTTACTTGACTACTTACTTGAAAAAAACAAATCTTTATATCTACTTTTCAAACTCTTAAAATACCTGTTCTTTTATTATTTGAGAATTTTACTTCTACTATAAACCTGATAGAACTGGATTTCTGTCAGCATTTAATTGTACTTCTCTTGTAAGTATGATATTATTAGTATAACCAAAGGAAACATAAAAGAGAAAAAAAGGTTAATGCACATTGTCTGTTTTGTAGGGTACAATAAATTAGCTAACATACTAGCCAACTTATGAGTGTTAACCTAGAAAAAAACCTTTACCACAAGTAAAAAACCCACGAGCATATAACTTTAGCTTTTTACATTTGTAAAACAGAGTCACTTGGAAGTCCATTCTCCTTTTGGCTGATTCAGGTTTTCTTGGGCTTGCTGATGCTGAGTCAGATTTGCAGCTTCAGTTGTCAGTCTTAACGCAGCTTCAGTTGTTTGTGATACCTGGAAAAAGCATCCTTCTTCTTGTGGTTAAAGAACTGTTCTTTCCATTTTTTTTTTTTTTTTTTTTTACAATTGTGATATCATACTTCTTTAACACTAATTTCCCTTTATTTCATAAACAGCAGTTTCATAATTCAGAGATTGTCTAATAGGGTGTCATTTTTAACTTGGACTCAAAGCCAAAGAAACACGTCTTACTTATGGCTTTTTTGGATATAAATTTGCAAAAAAATCTACATTCCCTTTTCTTCTCTTTTATTACACCTTTTAAACATTCAACTCCTTTTTATCAAACACTAACATCACTACAACTCTCTTGACTTCAATTTTGTTTTTCTAAACTATCAAGCTCCTTCTCTTCCATTTTTCTTTCTTTAAATAATTTCCTCTTGGCATCTTATAATCACTTCTAATGCCCTCAAAAACCTCTAAAACTTCTTAAGACTTCTAAAATTTAACACCAGCCTCCAAAAAAAAAACAACTTAACCTCTGAAAATTTTCAGAAATAAACCCTCCTTAATCTGCAAAATTGCATTAATTCTTTCTCAAACAGTCTCCCCTTCTCATAAACTTTTCTAAAACTGCACACCATCTCTAAAGGTATGCACACTTCAACAAATACCACACTTCAACACCAGTTTCTTTGCAAAACTTTCTCACAAACCATCAACGCATGCCTTTTCCTTCTTTCAAGAGACTCCTACTCTGTCACAAACTCTCTACAACTCTCATCAACATTCTTAAATCCTTCCCCAATCTCATTAAACACTAAAATCATCATAATTCTTATGATTTTAAACTACCAAGCCATCTCTTCTTTATTTCTCAAACATGTTTCCTTATGGCATTTCACAAAAGAAACCTTAAAAAGTATACACACATTTTATATGTACTTTATATTCTTTCTCTATTAACAAAAACAAATTCCAACATTCTCCCCTCTGCAAAACTTTCAAACAAACCACTAACATACATTCCCTCTAAGAAAACCTCTACTACCTTTTTTACACAATCCCCATTTTCCAGCAATACCTCCAAATCTTTTTTTTTCTTCTTCTTCAACTCACCACAACCTAAATTTAGAATTAATAAAATGTTAAATTTTTAAAACATTTTCATTTTCTTGCTAATTATTACATTTTTTATGATAAAAACTTTAAACCTGACACTTTTTATTATAATTATTTTTAAATATTTCTACTTATTTCACATTCTTGTGATTTTTTTTCTTTTTTGTGATATCAGATTTTTGTTTGTTTGTTTAAAAAAATTAGTAAGAAATTAAAATATTTCTTCTTTAGGACTTACTTTTAAAGTTATTACAGGCACTAGATGGTATTTATTTTTTTTTCCAAATTCTAGTTTCATTTTTAATTATTACATTTTTAATGACAGGAATTGTAAAACTTTTTCCTTTTGCGCCTGATACCTTTACAGTGTCTTTACCTACACTATAATCTGTGGGAATATTTAATAAGCATGTTCTATTAGTACTTGTATCTACAAAAAATCTTAGTTCCTCTTTTTGGGGACTTATTTTTAAAGTTATTTCAGATTTTGAATGGCATTAGAAGGAAACCTTTTGGCACAGCAGAAGGCGTCATTATCAAGGGAACAGTTGCTAGGGCTGCCAGAGGGGGAGGAGTACGGACCGCGGGAGATAGGTCCTCCAAGAGGGGAGGGGGTATGCGGGGTCCACTGGCGGAACCGCCAACAGGACAGCGTTTTCCAGCGGAAACTTGAACGGGGCATGGACCCTTTGCAGCGCCGGAGCCATGAGCAGAAACGCAGTCGGGGGATGGGTGGCTGAAGCGGCCGTGGCTGGGACAGGCTAGGCCCCCGGCGGAGCTGCCGCTGGCCCTGCAGCCGGAACCGGAGCTGGGGCATGCCTCGGCATGCAACAAGTCCAGACCATGCGTCCAGGGTCGGGATGAGTGCCGGCAGCCATAGACGGCTGGGCTGCTGGCGGTGCGGGGGTGGGGGTGGATGTTACAGCTGCACACGGGGGCACGGCTGCCAATGCGGGGGCCAGGGTGTGCAGGGCGGCCACGCACGCTGGGGCGGCTGGCAGGGGAACAGGATCGGGCAGGGGCTCTGGTGTTACGGGGGTTGGGACGGGCTGCGCGAACAGCGGCTGGGCTCCCACAAGGGCTGCACCAGGCGCCAGGGGGGCCGGGAGCAACAGCTGTGGAGGGCAGGGAAAGGCGGCCAAGTGGGCAGGGACAGCAGCACTGCAGGCAGCGTGGCTTCCCCCGCTGGCCACAAACGGCACCCAGCCTCCCTCCTCCCCTCCCCCCTGCATGCTCTGTCTTCATTGTCTTTGTTACAAATGACTCCGGTAGTTTTATTGATACTTCTAAGGCTTGGCTAATTCCAGCCTCCCGTTGTACATCCACCAATCTTTTCTTAGTTTCTTCCCTCCACAAGCCTGGCTTTTCAGTCCTTTGTTTTACTTGCTTAGAATTCCGTTCTGATTTAGCGTTAGTTCTTCCTTTCTGCTGCCTAAACATCTTTCACCCCTCCTTTTTCTAACACTTTAACAATTTACTTTTTAACACAACTAAACCTCACAACACAAACACTTTTTTACCTACACACACTTCACTTTTTAGACAGTAATACAACTAAACTTCACAACACAAACACTTTTCACTTACACGCACACTCCATTCACAAAAGGACAGTACAACAAGAAAAATAACACAAAAAAGTACAAAAAGACAACACACACACAAAAAAATGGTACCTTTTTTCTTTCAACTTATCTTTCAATATTTACTCATGGGTGTTTTTAGAATTTCAAATGTTATTGGCCGAACTTTATAGTTTTATGAGATCTTTCACCTAACAGCGAGCTTCGGTGCTCTTGGGTCATTTTATGATCCTCAACTTAACAGCCGCTGTGGTGCTCTCAGATCCTTATAACTAACAATATTAGGGCCCTTTATTTCCCATTTTTCTAGTGGATTGTCCTAGAAAAACCCCGGCTCCTTTTCCCGAGAGATCCAATCTCTCACCCTGAGACCTAGTCCCAGTAATTCCCGGGAGAGGCTTCTATCACTCCTTTAAACTTTCACTCTGCCTTCCATGTTTCACACACACACATCTCAAGTCCCGCCCCCCCCCCCCCCCCAACCCTGCTCCCCTAAGGTTTACTCACAATCCTTTTTCTTCCTTAGGTCTCCTGTGCACAAAAGTTTTTATGGAGCAAAAACACTGCAGTTTCCCGGAGCCTTTTTTCCCTTTTCCTTGCATGCTTTTTCTGTCTCATTTTTTTGTCTCTTCAGGATTTTTCACCTGCAAAGTCCCCAATTCCCTCAAGAAGCAAGGCTTGGGCCACTAAAAAAAGATCAGTGGGGCGCCTCCCGTACCTTGGATCTCTAGGGTTTTCAGGGATGAGGTTGTATCCCGGACGAGATCCCAATTGTGAAAAACAACGTTTCACTGTTTTATATTAATTTATAAGTTTAATAAAAATTAGAAAAATAAAAAAGTATAGAATAAAAATAGACAATTGGGAGACAGGAAAAGAAGGCTTCTCAGCTAAGGGTGCGAAACCGACACCCACACATCTCAGATTTCTTGGTATTTAAAAGTCTTGGTATTACATATTTAAATAAGCTAATACATATTTTAAATATTCATTTTGGTTTGAAGACCCCCTAGGTATACAATTTATCTTTGAAATTCCATGTAGTCTGGGTAGGTGTTATAACTCAAATGTTTGTCTCTTGAAGATTCAAACTTTGGAAGACTTGACTGTTCCTTATCAGTTTTTTTGGCATCTGGGTGTCGAAGTAGATGTCACAAATTCTTCTTAGCCATAAAGATTCAAACTCTGAAAAGGCTCCATTGTTCTTTTATCTCTCTCAGGAATGCTCGGCAATCCTTCTGGCTTCTATCTAGTTAGAGGTTCCAAAATACAACCCCCTTCTCCTTATATCTTCATTACATTTTTAAATTCCACAAATAAAAGAAAATACAATAGAACTTTCTTACATTATATGTATAGCATTCATGTCAATATTTGCGAAAAGCCAACTTCAAAATATGCATTTATAACACAGCCACAAACAGCAGAGAATTCTGTTTTAAAAAATGTTAAAAATTACATTCTTTTTTATTGGTTGAAACTGCTGGTTTCTCTGTTAGACAAAAGGACTGCTCCTTACTTTGTGATGCATATCAGGTCACATTCCAATCTGCTCGGCTTTCTCACTGAAGGTAACACCCAGGCAGACTTGGTAACCTTATCAGTGCAGTGTGTTTTGCCTAACAAAACAGAACAAATAGACTAAGCCACTCCTTTTTTCACCAGAATGCTGGGGCTTTGGTAAGACTTTTTGAATTAACTCCAGCACAAGCCTCTAGTATCGTTGCTACATGGCCTGATTGTCAGCGTTGCTCCCTTCCTAATGTGAACACAGAAGTCAACCCGAGAGGTCTACAGAGCCTACAAATTTGGCAAACAGATGTAACACACTTTCCTGAATTTGGCTGCCTGAAATTTGTGCATGCTTCTATTGATACATATTTGGGTGCTCTGTTTGCCTCACTTCACACGGGAGAGACAGCAAAGGATGCTTGACGTCATTTTGCTGCTGCCTTTGCCACATTGGGAATTCCACAAAAGATTAAGACAGACAATGGACCCGCATTCATTTCCTGTAGAGTTGCAGGATTTTTCTCCTTATGGGGTATCACCCACAAAAAAGGTACACCCCACTCACCCACAGGGCAGTCCATTATAGAGCGTGCCCATGGCTCCCTCAAACGTCTTCTGGTACAACAAAAGGGGGGGGCCAGAGACACCCCCGCTGAAAGACTATGCAAGGCCCTGTATGTTTTTAATTTCTTGAACTGTTCAATGACAGACTTGAATCCCCCGATCATCCACGTTGCTTTCCTACAAGGAGAAACCACCCTTATTAATCCATGACCCAGAATCTGGTAAAATCCTTGGCCCTTACCCTTTGATCACTTGGGGGAAGGGCTTTGCTTGCATCTCCTCAGAAAAAGGAACTCGCTGGATTCCTGCAAAGAATGTAAAGCCATTCCAGGAATGGCTCTACCAGAAGCTGAAGGAGGCCAGGATGCAACCAAGCCCCCGGGACAGGAGGAAGAGGACGAACCCCACCCAGACTGCAGCTGATGACATCTTTTGTCCTACCTGTAAAGGAAACTGTCAACTTTGGGTTTCATGTCAGTATAAAGGGTGTGGAAATTGCTGATATCGCAGAGCCCTTTTGGCAAAAGCGTAGTGTAAATCAGGTATAAAGCCACTGAATTTTTAATTACAGCAGGCCACAAGAAAAGGATAGTCCTCACCTTCCTATTCTCAGGGGGAAAGTTTTGAGGAAATCCAAAAATAGCCATATTTGCAAAGTGGAGTACAGAGAAAACAACTGAGTGCCTTATATTCGGCTGGTCCTTGAACAATCTTAAGAAAGGACAAAAAGGGGATAAGCTAAAAGGGGTTTACTTTTTTTTTGCCACAACACAGTTCAAAACAAACAAAAACACCATGGGGTTTGAACACCTTGGCTGGAAGATTTTTTTTAGGATAGGAATGCATGTGATGATTTTAATAATAATTGCATTAGTTAGGATACATTGCTTGCTTCAATGTGTGCAGAGATTAATTAATAAGGCCATTAAAGGAGTGTTTTTAGTTGATACAGGAGGGGGAGACATGGGAATACACAAGACAGAGAGTAAAACAGACTTAATTAGCATAGCTGGTTTGATAACAAAGATGCCATGGCAGAAACAAACAGAACTCTGAAGATTACAGAAGATGGGATTAAACCTGCTTATGGGAAGAGAGGAGATTCAATCAAACTCTGCAAGCAAAAATGTTGTAAAATGTGTAAGTTGCCTGTATGATCTTTAACCGGATTATTGTATTGGAAAATTACTAACCTTCCTGAAATGGTATATAAGCTTTTGGAAAAATCTGAGTAAAATAGAATTCTGATCAATGAATCAGTCTTTCCATCTCTCTCTATCAATCGCCAATATTCACTCCTGACAACTCCTGTTAAAGTCAATAGAAAATTTCTAAAAACAAAAGCAAGTCACTTTGTGTGGGCCTGCAAGGCCTGCAGCTAGAGAGCCGAACTGCTAGTTCTGCTCAGCTCTTGACAGAAGTGGATTCACTAGGCCTCAAGCCTTGGCAAAGAGAAGCGGGATTTTGAGAAATATGCTGTGTTAGTGCATTTTAGACATACCTGTGTGTGTTAGTACAAGGCATATGTTAAGCAATATTACCTGGCAAATATTACTTGTTATATAATGCAACAGTATATAAGCTCAGCTCGTCAGATCAATAAACGGCTTCATATGAGCAATCAATGGAGTCCCGTCTCTTTCGTCAATCACCATCAAATGGTGCCCCGTGTGAGGAGGCGATAATCGACTAGCTGGTGAAGCTGAGCGATCCGGGTGGCGAGCCCTGCTGAACGGAGAGGTGACGCTCAAAGAAGCGGGAAGGCCAGCCGGCATCTAATCCTCCAGGAGTAGGAGGTAAGCTACCCCCGCTGGTTTCGGGGTTTAGCACCGCTGCAGGGAACTATGGGGCAGGGGATATCTGCCCAAGAAGGAGACGTATTTGGACTGATGCTTAAGCTGCTACGGCAGCATGATAAGACTCTGCCTTTGCATGATCTAAAACTTATGTTACGATGGATAGCGGCAGAAGTCCCGGGAGTCACTGAATCCACGATCTTTACATCAGATCTGTGGGACAAAGCAGGAGTTAAGTTATGGGACTTAGCTACGAAAGGAAATAAAGCCGCCGCTCAAATGCTACCGGCTTGGAGAATAACCTTCGAAGCCGTAAAAGCTCAAGAAAATTCCCAAAAGGCAGAGAAACCATGCACTGCTAACGCAGATTCCCAGACCACCTTAATACTTGAAGAAACTGCTGCTAAAAACCAGACTGCTGCTAACACCTCTTCGGAGGAGTCTCAGAATTCTTTAAATACTGATGAAGTTGCTTCCCAGTGCTTATCTCCCTCACCGGCTCCCCTGGCCCCCCTGCCGCAGAAAGCGCCTGCTACTTCAGCTCCGTGTCTGCAAGGAAAAAGGGAGGGGGGTAGCCCTCTGCGCTCTGTTAAAGCTTTTGTTACTAGCTATGATGATGACAGTGACGGTCCGGAGGAGGATCCCTTTGATTCTGGACTTATTGACCCTGACAAGGAGCCTAATTTGTTTCCCCCTGATCCTCATGATAACTGGCTCCGCTTAAAGCAACAAGCATTAAGAGAGGGGGATCTAGAAGTTGCCGAGAGAATTGTAGCCCCAGTAATTTACACAGGGACTAGAAAGCAGGCTGCTCACTGGGAACAGATGTCCTTTTCGGAAATTAAAGAGTTGCGGCGGGCAGCTACAGACCATGGCATCGGGTCTCCGCATTTTACAAGTTTGCTTGATTCTGTCTTTGCTGCCCACACCATGACACCCTATGATTTAAAGACTCTCTCCCGGATACTACTAACTCCCGTCCAATACAGTTTATAGGAGAAGGAGTGGGAGAAAGGCTTGCAAAGTCTTCTGTTAACTTACATGGGCCATGCTAATCCAGCCCTAGCTGCTCTTACTATCAGGCAGCTTATGGGAACAGGTCCATTTTCTGACCCAGCTACCCAGGCGCGAGACTGCCCACAGGAAGCCCTTGACGGAGCTCGAGATGCAGCTCGCCAAGCCTTTCTTAAGGTCCCTGATGCAAAAACACCCCTGAAGGCATTTACAACCATTGTCCAGGGGCCCCAAGAACCATATATGCAGTTCATCGATCGCCTTAAGCAAGCACTAGAACGCCAGATTGATAATGCAGATGCTCGTGAAATTTTGCTTTTAAAGCTTGCTGTTGAGAATGCAAATGCTGACTGTAAATAACTCCTAAAATCCCTGCCAAATCAAGAACCGACCCTTGTTGAAATGGTTGAAGCATGCAATCGTATTGGGACTTTAGAACATCAGTATGAAGCTATGGCTGCAGCCTTCGCAGCAGCCAGAGGTACTCCAGCAGTTTGTTATGGGTGTGGCAAGCCAAACCACCTTAAAAGAGACTGCAAAAGAGCTAAGTCTAAGATTCCTGATTTATGCCCTCAGTGCCGTAGGGGTCGTCATTATGCTAATCAATGTCGTTCTAAGTATGATTCTCAAGGTCGCCCAGTTCAGGGAAAATGGAACAGGAACGCGGATGGCCGAAGATGCGTGACAACAGAAATCCCCCGGCCAGCGCAGATGGTCCAGCCGCAGACATCAGCGACAGCAGCGCCAGCCCAGCCAGCCCAGCAAGCACAGCCCAGCCAAGGACCGTCTCAAGTTTACACCCAGCAACCGCAGGCAGTTCCGGAATGGACCTGGCAACCTCAGACACAGTAACATTGCTTGATTCCACTGTTCATTTACTCCCTACGGGAATCTTTGGCCCACCAGGACCTCAGACGGGTGCCTTGCTGGTGGGCAGGTCCTCAACTACCCTCCAAGGACTTTTTGTTCTGCCAGGAGTCACAGACTCAGACTCTGTAGGAGAAATAAAAATCATGGCTTAGACTCCCTTTCCACCCTGTACTGTTCCAAAAGGTACACGTATTGCACAATTGATTCCCTTTATACACAATCAGACACCCCCTGTAGCTGAGAATGACACAAGGAAGGGAGGATTTGGCTCCACAGGGACCCCAGAAATATTATGGGTGCAGGAAATTTCTAAAGAACGTCCTGTTTTAAAATGCACCCTGTCACTGCGGGGACAGCAGGTGACTATCTCAGGAATTTTAGACACAGGCGCGGATGTAAGCGTCGTCTCTCAGGCCCAGTGGCCCCCCACTTGGCCTCTCACCAAAGTGCCACAAGCCCTCATTGGGATTGGGGGAAATAGCTACAGTCATCAAAGCCTCTGTTTCATTCAAGTGACAGGACCTGACGGTCGCATAGCCTCTATAAAGCCATTCGTACTGCCTGTGCCCATGGTGTTGTGGGGACGAGATGTGCTCTCCCAATGAAGAATTAAAATGCAGTCAAATTTTTAATTGGGGCCATTGCAGTGCGTGACACCCTGAAATTAACCTAAAAAACTGAGACACCTGTCTGGGTAGATCAATGGCCCCTTCCATTACCCAAACTACGCGCACTCACTGACCTTGTCCAAGAACAACTGCAAAAAGGATGCATAGTCCCCTCTACCAGTCCCTGGAATTCACCTGTGTTTGTTATTAAGAAACAAACTGGCAAGTGGCGCTTGCTCCAAGATCTCCGTAAAGTTAATGATGTTATTGAAGACATGAGAACCCTTCAGCCTAGTTTACCTTCCCCAACCATGATTCCCCGAAATTGGCATTTGACAGTCATTGATTTGAAAGACTGCTTTTTTGATATTCCTTTGCATCCTAATGATGCTCCTAAGTTTGCCTTTTCTGTTCCAAGTGTTAATATGCAAGCCCCATTGCAAAGATATCACTGGGTTTCTTTGCCCCAAAGAATGAAATGCAGCCCCTCGATATGTCAGTGGTTTGTCGCAAGGGTCCTTAACCCCATTCGCCGGCAAATGCCTGCTGCTTTGTTATATCATTACATGGATGACATCCTTATTGCAGCAGAAAAACAAGAAATCATGGAAGAAACCTTAGCCCTTGTCACTGCTGCTGTAACCCAAGCAAGACTTTGTGTTTCTCCTGAAAAAATTCAGAGTCAACCCCCCTGGAGATATTTGAGATAGCGCATTAGGACCCAGAGTATCTCTCCTCAGCCTTTGCAGATTCATACTGACATTCGTACTTTGCATGACGCTCAAAAACTTCTAGGGAAAATTAATTGGGTTCGTTCCTTATTAGGAATTTCAAACACTGATTTAGGCCCTCTGTTTGAGCTTTTGAAGGGAGAGCCTGATCTTCTTTCACCTCAGCACCTTTCACCAGAAGCCTGCCAGGCACTGCAACTGGTAGCTGATGCTATCTCAAATCGGCAGGCAGCCCGATGGGCCCCAGAATTGCCCTTTTTGTTGATAATCCTGAATCCAGCTAAACAACCCCATGCTTTGATTTTTCAGTGGGATCCTAAAGCGCCTGACCCCTTGCTGATTATTGAATGGATTTTTTTGTCACATCAGATGTCTAAAACTGTAACTACACAACATGAAATGTTTGCTCTGCTCATTGTTAAAGCGAGACAGAGACTTACCACACTTGCAGCTGTGGATTTCAGTTCTATCTGTTTGCCTGTTACTGCCTTTTATTTACAGTGGCTGTTGCAGCAATCTGAAGTTTTTCAAATAGCTCTAGCTGATTTTTCTGGACATCCTCCAGAATCCTTTCTTCACATCCTCCGAAGCACAGACTTGTGGCCACCACTTTTAATCTGCTGATGAAACCCAAAAGAAGTGAAATCCCTCTACAAGCTCTAACTGTTTTTACAGATGGTTCTGGCCAAACTCAAAAGTCAGTGCTGCTGTGGTAGGACACCGATCTTGCCCAATGAGATTCAGACGTCACTACAGTTTCGGGTTCTCCCCAGATTGCTGAATTAACAGCGGTTGTTCGAGCCTTTCAACGTTTTGTTGCTCTCTTAAACTTAATAACAGATTCTGCTTATGTTGCAGGACTTGTGGAGAGAGCAGAAGCTGCTGTTCTGAAAGACGTGCCTAACAAAGATCTGTTTTATTGGTTACAACAACTTGTTTATCTTTTAGATAACAGACAGCATCCCTACTTTGTTATGCATGTTAGGTCTCATACTACCTTACCTGGTTTTATTGTAGAAGGAAATCGTCAAGCAAACTTATTAACCTTAACTGTTCATTTACCAGACCGCTTTTCTCAAGCTAAACTCAGTCACTCATTTTTTCACCAGAATGCTGCTGCACTTGCTCGCACCTTTACCTTGACCACACGCCAAGCTGCTAGTATTGTAGCTGTGTGCCCAGATTGCCAGAGGCATTCCTTCCCCGCCCTTGCAGGAGGGGTTAACCCTAGAGGGCTCGAAAGCCTGCAAATTTGGCAGACTGATGTTACTCATTTTCCTGAGTTTGGGAGACTCAAGTACAATCACTCCTCTATTGACACTTTTTCAGGTGCCTTGTTTGCCTCCTGCCATACAGGAGAATCAGCTAAGGATGTTTGTCGTCACTTTACCAATGCCTTTGCCATTCTGGGAATCCCCTTACAGATTAAAACTGATAATGGCCCTGCTTATATTTCCCAAAGAGTTGCAAATTTTTTTGCTCTCTGGGGAGTAACACACAAAATGGGGATTCCTCACTCTCCCACATGACAAGCTATTATCGAAAGAGCTCATGCCTCACTGAAACGCCTTTTGTTGCAACAGAAAGAGGGAATGGGGAATTCCACACCGGCAGAACGATTACAGAAAGCATTGTATGTTTTTAACTTTTTAAATTGCTCACTCATGGATCCTAACCCTCCAATAGTAAGGCATTTTGGCAGCAGCTCTAAGTTAGAGGTGAAACAAAAAGCCCCGGTTCTGGTTAAGGATCCAGAAACAGGTAAAATTGTGGGACCCTATCCCCTTGTCACATGGGGAAGAGGTTTTGCTTGTGTCTCCACAGAAAGTGGCCCCAGATGGCTTCCAGCCAAGAACGTGAGACCATTCAGAGAACCCCTGAAGACCTCTCCTGAAGATCCTGATCGACCTGGCACACCACCTGTGAGTTCGCCTGCTTCACCCTTGCCTCCGCCTCTCTCAGACGGCTGAATCTGAAACTGCTGAGAGTCTGCAACCACCTATGCAAAGCGAAGAACGGCAGAGGCACCTACATCGTCTTCGACTGCTAGTAAAAAGCCCTCTTCAACAACTTGAACAGCTTCTGGGACAACGCCTTCATTGGACGGACGAAGCAGATTTGGGACAGTTATTGAATACTGTAGGGTTTGGACAAAATCCTATTCCATATCACACCTGTTTGCATTGTGGGAAACAGAATTGTGCTGCCTGGATAAAAATTTGTTGTGGAGGTTGTGGCCATAAAGTGTAGATATTTCAGCGTAATTGGAGAAATTATCTCCTATGTAGGTCTTGTTATGGTACTTGGACTAGAGATACTGTGACCAGGGCTATAAGTGAGTACACTGAACTACCTTGGAACGAGGGGTTAGACCTGATTGAAGATTTAGAAGCCCGAGAGAGATTACATTTGGCTTGGCGTTTAAATCGCCTTGTAAATCGGTTAACAGCAGAAAAGAATACTCAAATATTAGAACATAGGTGCAAGGTGGGCCTAAAAATCCCACAACTTTGGCAAATAGATGACAGTCAGTGGGAAGCTACATGCCAGCGGCATGCAGTGATACCCACTGATTTGCAAGCTGGAAGACCCAGAAGCAGTCGAAAGACATGTTCAAAGAACTCGCAGAGTGCTTAGCTCGTTGTTGCAGCAACCCAGTAATGGTGATGTTTATGAAATAACACAAGAATTACTCTACGCTCGGGTTCGTGCAGAAGAACGTGTAGAAAGGGTGGCACGATGTTGGTCACATAATTTTAGCTGTCGCCCTGTTGTGACAGCTGTTTGTCTACGGTGTAAGACACGAACTACTCATAAGATCTCATATATTGCTAACATTTTATGTTATTTTTGCTTTCGCGACATTACTACATCATTTACTCCACTTGCATTTATTAGGGATCAATTGGGGCCTGAAGTGCTTCAGCAGCACCTCTCTGGTCCTAGACAAGAATTTGATTTACAGGGATTTTTGCAGAGAATAGAATCTGTAGATCAACGTAATTTAGCTGTTACCGTGTATAATCAAATAAGAAATAACCTGATTGTTGAATTGTAGGATAAGCAAGCTATAATCAAGACAAGATGTGGAGAATTCAAATATTAACCCTTTTATGCTTAGGAATTCTCTACAAAGAGGAAGTGGTTTCAATGCCACCCCTTCCTGAACGCAATGTATGGCTTACACTAGCTCAAGCTTTGAATGAATCTACACTGTGCCTGTCCATAACTTCTCCTGGTGATCCTTTCCAGACTTGTCTAGTAGCTATACCTTTGGAAAAGACTGAATGGGATACTCTATACAATGAAACAATGCACAGGGATTGTATTGCCCCAGGCCGGATTGAGCCACTGTGGTAGTGCAATGATAAATATCGCAAAAAGAATAATAGGCCTGCTGAGTAGTACTTTGCCAATGATAGATAGTTAGGGGTGAACAAGGTTTCTGATTTTTTCTCTCTTTCATTGCCACCCCAGGAATTGGACATTTTTGGATCCATGCAAGCCTTTGCATGTTTTTATTTAAACTATACCTCTGGGCCTAATGCTAACAAAAAATTTGGTCTTGATGTTTCAGGCACAGGAATTTATGCCAATGCCTCTGCCTGGTGCAATCATACCCTGCCTCAGCCTATTACACCTGGGTTTGTTTCTATTGGCTTGATGGACAATGTGTTTTTAATATGTGGAAACAGAACTTAGAAGAGAATACCAAGAAGGGCCGTAGGAGGTCCCTGCACTTTTGGGCGATTAACCATGTTTCACTCTTTTCGGGACAACTTGCCATCACTGCGCAGCTTAGCAAGAGCAAAACGCAGCACACACACATATAGTCCTGATTGTGATGATAATGTAGAGTCCTGGAACCTAGGAGCCCGAGTGTTTGCCTCAATTATTCCAGCTATAGGCACAGCACATGCACTGAAGACTTTGAATAATCTTAGCTGCTGGCTTGCAAAACAAACTAATGCTACTAGCTCTGCTTTAACAGGCTTGCTAACAGATGTTGACAGTGTAAGGCACGCAACGCTTCAAAACAGAGCTGCGATTGACTTTTTGCTTTTAGCTCATGGACACGGTTGCGAAGATTTTGAAGGCTTATGTTGTATGAACCTTTCTGACAACTCTTTGTCTATTCATGCTAACATACAGGCTCTTCGAGACAGCGTGACCAAGTTAAGGGTAGTGGATGATAGTGACTGGCTTGGACACTTGCTTGGTGGATAAGGGCTTACTGGCTGGCTTAAACATTTAGCTAAAACAGGAATTTATATCTTAGCCATATTATTGCTTATGATGATTTGTTTGCCATGTATCTTGCAGTGTGTGCAGAGACTGATCGATAAGACTACCAAGAAGATCCTCTTGGTAGAACAGAAAGGGGGAGATGTGGGCCTGCAAGGCCTGCAGCTAGAGAGCCGAACTGCTAGTTCTGCTCAGCTCTTGACAGAAGTGGATTCACTAGGCCTCAAGCCTTGGCAAAGAGAAGCGGGATTTTGAGAAATATGCTGTGTTAGTGCATTTTAGACATACCTGTGTGTGTTAGTACGAGGCATATGTTAAGCAATATTACCTGGCAAATATTACTTGTTATATAATGCAACAGTATATAAGCTCAGCTCGTCAGATCAATAAATGGCTTCATATGAGCAATCAATGGAGTCCCGTCTCTTTCGTCAATCACCATCAACTTTGCCTAATTGATATGGCTTTGCAGAAGTTAAATCTTTTTTCCTCTGAGATAAACATGAAAAGCCTTGTCCAGAAGAGGCTCTTCAAGTCCTCTTTGTGACAAAGAGGCCCGTCAGCAGTAGCAGACCCTGAGTGATGGTAAAACATACAGGCAGTTTAAAGTTTCACCTTATTCATTTTGTTCAAAGATACGTTTTGTTCCTGTTATAATTGTTAAAATAAAGAAAGGCAAAAAGTGTGGGGTGGTTGTAGACCCCACTCAAGAGTCTTAGGCGCTCTCATGTTCTTATGTTTTTCTAAGTAAAAGATTGTCAATAGTAAGACAATTTACCCACCACCTTACTCCAAGACTCAAACATTTGAGAGACATCAGAGGCAGAAAGATGTGTGTTTTGATTGAAATGGTTTTTAATTAAATTGTTTACTGTTTTCTAGTGTCAAGTTGGAACTCGTAAGTTCTAAGCTGTGACATGCTAGCCTAGAAAATTGTGATATTAGCGGATTTTGCCTAACAGCTCCTAGACAGGGATGCTGCAGCTCCAATAATACATGAGACAAATCACTGGCTACGGAAACTAAGTTTACCAAATTGAGTAAAAAGCCTCATTCAAATTAAATTCATACCGTCTTTGTCATCCTACATGCAAGGCGCATGCAAGAAGGATAACAAAGAACACTTACTTTTTAAAATTATAACCAAAAGGGCGATATGTTGTAGCTAATCTATTAGCTAGACAAGATAAGTCTGGTCATAACAGACCCAACTCAGCTGACCTGGCATGTTCTAGAAGTCACTAGGTGAATGGGAGAGCTCGTGCAGACACCTCAACCAATCATAGGCAGTCCAGAGAGCAGACACATCACTGGTCAAGGAGCTGGGCAGGGCTAAGACCCAGACCAAGGAGTGCCTAGAACTGGGAGTTTGGAACTTCCTGTATAAGGGAGTTCTGAACAATAAAACGTGATGTTTGTCTGAGGATCAAGAGGTCTCGAGTCATTGATTTCTGTCTCCCTACCCATAACCCCCTCACGTGACAGTGCAATTCAGCCCTTTTGGGATAAAATTGAGTTGTTCTCAGTGTCCTCAAGAAGACACAAACCCTCCAGAATATATCCCCAAATCCTAAATTCACCCTCAAATACCTGTGTAATTGTGGGACTTCAGACATCCTTGATCAATTTCTTTCTTTTCAACCCTGTTGTGGCTGTTTTGCAGGGATGAAGATGAATGAGAAGAAAATTAAGGCCAAAACAAAAGGAGAACCAGCCTGGTGTCTTCCCAACATGGATCATAGGGAATGTGGGTCACCAGGGCTCTGCCCAACATGGCTCCTGCAGTGGGGGATGGAGTTGGAGCAGCGCACAAAGCTCTTCCTGCACTGTGGGCACTCGCAGGGCTTCCCTTACTGGTGGCTCTCATGGTGTTTGGTCAAGTGAGAGCTCTGTGAGAAGCTCTTCCCACACTCGGGACACTTGTGGGGCCTCTCCCCAGTGTGGACGCGCCGGTGGGTGATGAGGGTGGAGTTTTGCTTAAAGCCCTTCCCGCAGTCGCGGCAGCGGAAGGGCCTCTCCTCTGAGTGAATCTGCTGATGTACAAGGAGGTGGGTGCTGGTCAGAAACCCCTTCCCACACTCGGAGCACTCATAGGGCCTCTCCCCGGTGTGAGTCTTTTGGTGGATGAACAGGTTGGCACGGTGCCTGAAGCCCTTCCCACATTCCCCACACTCATACGGCCTTTTCCCAGTGTGGATGTTTTGGTGCTGAATCAAGTTGGCGCTCTGGCTGAAGCTCTTCCCACATTCCCCACACTTGTAGGGCCGTTCGCTGGTGTGGGTTCTCTGGTGGCGGATCAGGATGGAGCTCTGGCTGAAGCTCATCCCACATTCCCCACACTCGTAGGGCCGTTCTCCAGTGTGGGTCCTCTGGTGGCGGATCAGGTGGGAGCTCAGGCTGAAGCTCTTCCCACATTCCCAACACTCATAGGGCCGTTCCCCCGTGTGAATCCTCTGGTGACAGATCAGGTGGGAGCCCCACCTGAAGCTCTTCCCACATTCCTCACACTCATATTGCCTCTCCCCAGTATGGATGCCCTGGTGGCTGATGAGACGGTCGTTGCAGTTGAAGCCCTTCCCATCGTCAGGGCAGCAGAAGGGCTTCTCCTCTGTGTGTGTGCGCTGGTGTACGAGGAGGTTGGAGCTGGTCTTAAACATCTTCCTGCATTTATCACACTCATAGGGCCTCTCCCCTGTGTGCATCCTCTGATGCTGGATCAGGTAGGACCTGGTCTGAAACCTCTTCCCACATTCCCCACACTCATACGGCCGTTCCCCAGTGTGGATCCTCTGGTGCTGGATCAGGTTGGCTCTCTGGCTGAAGCCCTTCCCACATTCCCCACACTCATAGGGTCGTTCCCCAGTGTGGATCCTCTGGTGGCGGATCAGGAGGGACGGCCACCTGAAGCCCTTCCGACACTCCAAGCACTTGTGGGGCTTCTCCCCATCATGAGGCTGCTCATGGACCACCAGCTCTGAGCTCTGGCTCCATCTCCGGCCACCCTCCCGGCACAGGGTGGGTCTTTCCTCCTCACATCCTCGCAATCTGCGTTTGCAGCCCCTCCTCCTGCGGGATCTCTGGAGCTTTTCCTCCCCGTTGGATTCCTGTGTCCTGGAGCCGCTCAAAAGAGCCTCTTCCACGAGGCTCTGCTGCGGGGATTTGTCCTCCCTGGCCTCCATGCTCAGCTCCTTGTCTGGGGAAGGAAGGACAAGGAGAGGATGGGATTTGCCTCCGTGCCAGAGGGAAGGGGAAGGAGACCCCCTCAGTGCATCCCCTACAGGATGACATCAGCAGCGCGGTTGTCCTGCAGCCAGGGGCCATGCTGGGCTGGGAGATGGAGCAGGAGGGAGGGGGAAAGGGGCAGTGACTTCCTCCTCACCTGCCTGGGTGTGTGGAGCATCTGCCTCTTCCTCACAGCCTCCTCCTTCATCCGGCCAACGGTTGGGAATGGGAAATCCTGGTTTGGAAGAACAAGGGATGAGCAGGTTGAGATTGAAGGTCTCTCTGCCCAAATACATCTCTAGATGTCAATAGGCATCTGGGCTCCAAAAAAAACTCCCAAGCACCAAGATTCAGCCCTGAAAAAGACCCCCAGGAGTTCACTGTCTCTGGTCTCTCCCATTTGGTGTTCGGGGGTTCCCCCTGTCCCAGCTGCTGAGGGTCCTGCTTGTATTTGGCTCCCCCGTCTACTCGGTCCCCACCCTCCCCAGGCTGCTGGGGTCCCAGGAATCTGAAAAGCTCCCCCCCTTCTGTCTCCCCATTTGGGGATGCTGGGGGTTTTTGCGGTCCCAGGGTTCCTTCTCCCCTTATTCTCTGCTTTGGGTACAGGGGGTCCAAGGAGTCCCCCCTGCCCCTCTCCAGGCTGTTGAGGGTCCCGCCAATGGCGCTCCCCCCTCTCTGGGCTCCCAAGTTCGGGGTCCTGGGGTCACATGGTTATGCTCCTCCAGGCTGCCTCTGCCGGCAGCCACCACTGGGATGCCCCAATGTCCCCCCAAAGGGCATTTTCCGCTCAGCTTTTCAGTTCTTCATCCTCCAAACATCCCCTCCAACAAAACCAAGTCAGGGACACCCCAGGATATCTGGGCTGATTTCCTCCTCCCCGGTCACCTGTGGGATGTTTGAGGGGCTGAGAATTCAGGGAGCGCCTGACCTCGTGGTTCCTTCTCCTTTTCTTGATCCTCCTTTGTCCCTCCTCCTCCTCCTCCCTAACCCCACCTTCTTCTTCTACTTCTGTCCCTTCTCCATCCCTCCTCTTCCATCCCTCCTCCTCCTCCCCCAGCGGCAGCCACACCCTCGCTGCCCTGTTCCCGAAGCCCTGGCAGCCCACGGGACGAGCAGGGATGGAGCCGGGACAGGTTGGGACGGGCAGCGCGGGGCTCTTGGCTGCTCCCACCCGCTGGGGACGGGGGAACCCGGCCCGGGGAAAAGGAGAGGGAAACTGGGAAGGCTGAGGATCCAAACTGGGGCTTGCTGGTGACCCTGGATGGGGACTTCCAGCCCTTGGGGCTCCTCTCGGGAGATCCGGGATGGGGGAACGCAGAGAGGGTTGGGGGATCCCAGGAGTGCCAGCACTGGGAGTGACTGGGCTCTACTGGGGTAACTGGAACCCTACTGGGGCAATTGACAGGGAATGACTACAAGCGTGCTGAGGGGAACTGGGATATATTGGGAGTGTCTGTGACTGTACTGGTGTGATTTTAGGCACACTGGGAACAACTGGGGCCACGTTGGGGAAAATTGCGACCACACTGGGGACAATTGGGAGTGACTGGGTGCAAATGGTATCACACTGGGAGGAATGGGGAGTGATTGGAACCATGCTGGGAAGGACTGGCTTCACAGTAGGAGCAGTTGGGCCATGCTTACTTGGAACTTACTTGAAACAACAGGGATTGCACTGAGGTTGACTGGGAGTGGTTGTGAGCAACTGGGATCAGACTGGAAGCAACTGAGGACAACTGGGAGTGACTGGGAACATGCTGGGGGCAACTGGGAGAGATTGAAACCATAGTGGGGGTAAATGGCAGCAGCTGGAACCAGGTTGGATGATAATGGGAGTGGGTGTGAATGGATCCTGACTGGAGGTTACTAGGCCCATGTTGGGAGGAAAATGTGGAAACATTGGGAGCAACTGGGATCAACTGGAAGGTACTGGAACCATGCTGAGGGGACTGAGATCACCTGGGAGCAACTGGAACTATACTTTGGGCAACAGACAGAAACTGGGATTATGCTGGAGAAAACTGGGAGTAACTGGGAAAGACTGGGATCATTCTGAGGTAACTAGAACCTTACTGGGGCAACTGGGATATACTGAGTGTCAAACCATATGGGGGGACTGGAACCACGCTGGGGAACACCTGGGACCACGCTGCGGGCAACTGGGAGTGACTGGGACCGTGCTGAGAGAGACTGGGACTATTCTATGGACAACTGGGATCACACTAGGAGGAAATGGGAACAACAGGAACTATTCTGGCAGCAACTGCTATCATACTGGGATCACTGTGGGAGCAGCTGGGGAGAACTGGAATCACACTGAGGGTAACTGGAATCATACTGGGATTGACTGGGAGTGGCTGTGAGCAACTGGAATTGTGCTGAAAGAAACTGGGAGGAAGTGGGAGTGACTTGGGAGCATGCTGGGGGTGACTGGGATATACTGGGAGAGACAGGGAGTCATGGGGATCATACTGGAGGCTACTGGGGTCATCCTAGCATTGACAGGGAGCAACTGGGGGCCACTGGCCTCATACTGGGAGTGACTAGGATTAGACTGCAAGTGACTGGGATCATACTTGGGGCGGCTACAATCCTACTGGGATTAGAGTGGGTGTGATTGGACCCTGGCTGGGAGTTACTGGGAGCTACCAGGCCCATGCGGGGAGCAAACAGCACACACACGGAGAGGAACTGGGAGCAACTGTGAATGATAGGATTCATGCTGGTGACAACTGGGGTGTACTCACAGTGACTGGGATAAAACCGGGGGCAACTGAACCGTGCTGAGGTAACTGGGAGTGCCTGGGAATAACTACGAGAATATTCAAGGCAACTGGGATATACTGGAGTGTCTGAGACCATAAGGGTGGTGACTGGGACCAGACTGGGAGCAACTGGGAATGTGCAGGGGAAACTGGGACCATATTAGGAGCAACTGGGGGCCAGTGTGAGTGACTGGGGCCCTGCTGAGAGAGACTGGGATCATACCGGGAGTGACTGGGACTATGCCAGGGGCAACTGAGAGAACTGGGAACACACTGGATGAAAGTGGGAGGACCTGGGAGCAACTGGGACTGTACTGCATTATAATAGGAAATAACTGGGAGTGACTGGGCTCATACTGGGAGTGCCGAGTAAACAGGAACTACACGGGGGGGGCATCTGGGCTCATACTGGGAGCAGCCACTTCCAGCACCGCGACCCCTGAACCCCTTTCCCGCCCATCCCGCCCCTCCAGCCCCAGCACCCCCGCCGAGGTCCCGGAAATCCCAGGGTCCCCCTCCCTCTCGAGGTCCCCGCTTTGCGGTTCTGGGGCTCTCCTCTCTCACGGGTCCTGCTCAGGGAAGCCGCGGCTCTCCCGGGGCGCCCCAAACCCGGTGTCCCCCCGCCCCCGCCGGGCCTGCGCGCTCCCCACGTGGCCCCGCCAGAGCTCGGAGGGCCCGGCCCAGGAAGCCCAACCCCCACCACGGGGGGACCCGCATCCCCCTGGCCCCCGCCGGGGCTCTGCCGCCACCGGGAACCCCCAAAAACACCGCCCGGGGATCCCCCGATGTCGCCCCGAGGGGCATCTGCGGCTCGGCTTTGGAGCCCTGCAAGCTCCAAACATCCCCCCCACAGAAAAACCCAAACCCAGGGACACCTCCGGGATATTTGGGGCGAGCTCCCCCTCCCCGGGCACCTGCGCCATGTTCCCGGGGTGCTGAGAGTTCAGGGAGCGCTGCAGCCGCCGTTGCCTCTCCCGCCCTTCTCCTCCCGCTCCCTGATGCCGCTCCGCCTCTTCCTCCCTCCCGCCTGCTCCCCCGTTCCCAGCCCGGGAGGGGTCAAGGAAAGGGCGGGAACTGTGAGGGGAAAGGGGCGGGGTCAAGGGGACACGCGCGGTCCTAAAAGGGCCCGGTTTGGCCTCAAATCACCCAAAAGAGGCCTAAGTCCACCGTAAATCACTTCAGATTTAGCCTCAAATCACCCAAGGACGCCTACAATCCCCACAAAGTCACCTAACATCACCCAAAAGGGCACTGAAATCCTCCCTATATCCATCTGGTTTGGCCAAAAATTAGCCAAACGAGGATAAAATTATCCAAAGGGGTCTAAAATCCAACCAAAGAGGTATAAAATTGCCCAAACTGGTTTACAACCCACACAAAATGGTCTCAAATCACCCTTAAATCTCCTAAAAGGGCGTAAAATCCACCCTGAAAATTCCTGGTTTGGCCAAATATCAACGAAGTGTACCTAAAGTCCACTCTAAAACCCAACAGATTTGGCCTAAAACCACCCAATCAGGACTAAACCCCACCCAAATGGGCCTAAAAACCATCGAAAGGGATCTAAAATCCACGCTAATTTACCTTGCCCAGTTTATCTTAAAATCACTCCAACTGGCCTACACCAACCAGATTTTGTCTAAAATCAGCCAAAGGGGCCAAAAATTAACACTAAAAGGCTTGAAAACCCAGCCTAAACCTGCCCAGTTTGGCCTACAATCACCCAAAGGAATCTAAAATCCACCCTAAACTCCACCAGATTTCACCTAAAATCATCCAAAGGTGTGTAAAATACAGCCTAAGCCTGCCCAATTTTGCCTAAGATTACACAAATGGGCCTAAAATCTCCAAGACCAGGACCAAGACCAAGATCAGCACCAGCACCGACACCAGCACCAAGAATGAGACTGAGACTGGGACTGAAACTGGCAAACAATGGCTCAAAAGTCACTGAAAACACCCCTAAAGAGACCAAAAATGTCCAAAAAAATGACAGAAAATGCCCCAAAAATGACTGAAAACTGACAAGAAATGCCCCCGAAATGACAAAAAATGTCTCAAAATGACACAAAATGGCCCAAAAAGTGACCAAAAATCACCTCAAATGTCCCCCAAATGACACAAAATTGCCCAAATTTCCCAATAGGACAGAAAATGCCATAGAAGTGGCTAAAAATGGCCCCAAAGTGACAGAAAATGACCCAAAATGCCGCGGGATAGGGGAGAGCCCGGAGGGACACAGAATTCCCAAACAACCCCCCCAAATATGATTAAAAAGCAAAATTATAAATAAAAAAACTGAAACAAAGCCTCAAAATGGCTCAAAAACCCCCCAGACCTGAAAATGCCTCCATCATTCCAATAGTATTCCCAAAATTTCCTGGGCTATCCAGAATTTCCCAAATTCTTAAAAATTCCAAAAAATTCCCCCAAACATCAACAAAAACCAACCAAATAAATAAATAAATAAATAAAAAACCATAAAATGCCCAGAAATATAAAAAAAATTCCCCAAAGTTCTAAAAAATTCTCTACAAACTCCCCCACTCCTCACAATTCCCAAAATATTCCCCAAAGCCCCCAAATACCAACAGAAAACGCTCTCAAAACGAAATAAAAAAAACAAATTTCCTAAAAATACTTTTAAAATCCCCCCAAAAATACCCAACCTGGCCCTAAAATTTAAAAAAAAATCCAAAAAAATTCCCCCAAGATCCCCCGATGCCCCAGAATTACCAAAATACCTGAAAATCCCAAAAATTTCCTACACTTGCCCTCCATGAAGTGGTGCAGCAGGAAGGATTTGCTGGTGCCGGTACTGCCGATCACCAAGAACTTGAACAGGAAATCTGGGAAAAAAATTCCCAAGTTTCCCACGTTTGGACCCCAAAACCCCAAGATTTCCTACATTTGGAGCTAAAATTCCCCAAATTTTCCACTTTTTGACCCCAAATTTCCCTAAAAATCCCTTCTAGAGAGTCCAAAATTTCCATGTTTGGACCCAAATTTCCCAAATTTTCCCTTTTGGGACCCCAGAATTCCCCTATAGAGATCCCCAGACCCCCCGGACCGTCTTTAAGAACTCCCAGACCCCTCTAGAGCCTCCGCCACCCCGCCAGATCCCCTATAGGGACCCCCAGCCCCCCCCCAACCCTCTATAGATCCCCTATTGCCCCCTCAGAGCCCCTTTAGAGACCCCCAGACCCCCCAAATCCCCCATAAGGACCCACAGACACCCACAGACCTTCACGGATCCTCTAGAGGCTACTACAGAGCCCTATAGATCCCCTATAGACCCCCCAAAATATCCCAAAAGGCCACTCAGACCCCCCCCAAAACCCCTATAGAGACCCCAAAAAACCATTTACGGACCCCCAGACCCCAATTACGGACCCCTCCGGACCCTCTATAGACGCCCCTGACCCCTATAGACCCCCTAGAGCCACCCCCAGCCGCCTTTAGGGACCCCCATAGCGCCCTAAATCTCCTACAGAGCCCCCCAAATCCCCTATGGATCCCCCATTGCCCCACCGTAAGTCCCGGACATGCTGGAGCCGGGTCGGGGGACCGGGAACAAAGATGGCGGCGCCCAATAAGCCACTTCTGCGTGACCTGCGCATGCGCTAAAACAAAGGCGCCAGCAGATGGGCGGTGCTCAAAGAAAAAGGTGTGGCCAATGAAAGGGCAGGGAACGAATAAAAATGAGGCGGGGACAGGGAAAGGGCGGGAACCGTGAGGGGAAAGGGGCGGGGCCAAGGAAAGGCGGGGAAACTGTGAGGGGTTGGGAACGGAGAAGGAGGAGGAGGGAGGGAGGAAGACCTGGAGCGGCAACGGGGAGCGGGAGAAGAAAATGGATCCGGCGGCTCCAGCGCTCCGTGACCTCGCAGCACCCCGGGGAACATCACCCCCCAATCCCGCAGGTGCCCGGGGAGGGGGAGCTCGCCCCAAATATCCCGGGGGGTCCCTGGGTTTGGGGTTTTTTGGGGGGGGATTTTTGGTGCTTGAGGGCTCCAAAGCCGAGCCGCAGATGCCCCTCGGGGCGACATCGGGGGCTCCCCGGGCGGTGTTTTTGGGGGTTCCCGGTGGCGGCAGAGCCCCGGCGGGGGCCAGGGGGATGCGGGTCCCCCTGCGGTGGGGGTTGGGCTTCCCGGGCCGGGCCCTCCGAGCTCTGGCGGGGCCACGTGGGGAGCGCGCAGGCCCGGCGGGGGCGGGGGGACACCGGGTTTGGGGCGCCCCGGGAGAGCCGCGGCTTCCCTGAGCGGGACCCTGGGATTGCCGGACCCCGGCAGGGTTGCTGGGGCTGGAGGGGCGGGATGGGCGGGAAAGGGTTCGGGGATGCCGATGCCGGCAGTGGCTGCTCCCAGTATGAGCCCAGTTACCCCCCCGTGTGGATCCAATTCGCTCGGCACTCCCAGTGTGAGCCCAGTCACTCCCAGTATCCGTAAGTGGGAAGACAGAAGAGCGGGGAGATTTTCGATTTCTGGGACTCCCAGCAGCCTGGAAAGGGTGGGGACCGAGTAGACACGGTATGTCCTTCCTGTTCTCTCTGGCACAGGCGCAAATCCCATCCTCTCCTTGTCCTTCCTCCCCCAGACAAGGAGCTGAGCATGGAGGCCACGGAGAAGAAATCCACATGGGAGAACCTCGTGGAAGAGGTCGTTTTGAGCGGCTCTATGGTGCAGGAATCCAACCGCGGCGTGGAAAAGCCCCAGAGATCCCTCAGGAGGAGGGGCTGCAAACGCAGATTGCGAGGATGTGAGGAGGAAAGACCCACCCTGTGCCTGGACGGTGGCCAGAGATGGAGCCAGAGCTCAGAGCTGGTGGGTCATGAGCAGCTTCCTGATGGGGAGAAGCCCCACAAGTGCTTGGGCTGTACGAAGAGCTTCGCCTGGCGGTGCCACCTGCTCCGCCACCAGAGGATTCACACAGACGAACGGCCCTATGAGTGTGGGGAATGTGGGAAGAGCTTCAGGAAGAGCTCCAAGCTGACTGCCCACCAGATGATCCACACTGGGGAGAGGCCCCATCAGTGTGGGGAGTGTGAGATGAGCTTCAGGTCGCGCTCCCAGCTGATCCAACACCAGAGGACCCACACCGGGGAACGGCCCTACAAGTGTGAGGAATGTGGGAAGAGCTTCAGATGGAGCTCCAACCTGGTCGTCCACCAGAACATCCACACTGGGGAGAGGCCCTACGAGTGTTCCGAGTGTGGGAAGGGCTTCAGGGACCGAGGCAGCCTGATTGTCCACCAAAAGATCCACACTGGGGAGAGGCCCTACAAGTGTTCCGAGTGTGGGAAGGGGTTTCTGACCAGCACCCAGCTCCTTGTACATCAGCAGACACACACAGAGGAGAGGCCCTTTCGTTGCCAGGACTGTGGGAAGAGCTTCAAGCACAACTCCATCCTCACCACCCACCGGCGCATCCACACCGGGGAGAGGCCCCACAAGTGTGAGGAATGTGGGATGAGCTTCATAAGGAGCGGCCAACTGATTTGCCACCAGAGGACCCACACTGGGGAGAAGCCCTACGAGTGTGATAAATGCAAGAAGAGGTTCTCCACCAGCTCCAATCTCCTGAAGCACCAGCAGATTCACTCAGAGGAGAGGCCCTTTCGCTGCCAGGACTGTGGGAAGGGCTTCAGGCAGAACGCACACCTCACCACCCACCGGCGCATCCACACTGGGGAGAGGCCCCATGAGTGTCCCCAGTGTGGGAAGAGATTCTCACAAAGCTCTAACTTGATCCAACACCAACGGTGGCACCGGTAAGGGAAGCCCTACCAGTACCCGCAGTGCGGGAAGAGCTTCGTGCGCTGCTCCAGCTCCATCCCCCACTGCAGGAGCCATGTTGGGCAGAGCCCTGGTGACCCACATTCCCTGTGATCCATGTTGGGAAGACACCTGGCTGCTTATCCTTTTTTCTTGGCCTTAATTTTTTTCTCTTCTCCTTCTCTATGCACTCCAGAAGCCAAGAGTTGTCAGTCTGCCACCTCCAAACCACTCCAATCCTACTGTAAACAATTCAATCTTACCCCAAAAGGGCTCAATCCCACCTCAAAATGGGTTGTTTCCCACCTCAGAAAAACTCAATCCCACACCAAACTTACTCGATTCTACAGCCTGCAGGGTGAGAATGGGTTGTAAGGAGATTGGGAGAAGTGGGATCCCAATTTGGAGCAGTGGATCGGGATTGTGTGGGGGGCTGGGTGAGTGGGATGTCTTTTGATAGCAAATCAAACTTTGAGAGTTCTTGATTCCTGTGCCATTCATTTTCAGTCATTGTCAGTTCTGTTTGCAGAGTGCCACCTTCTCAGCTGGTGGTGTTTGTGTCTTCCTTTCCCTCCTGCCTCTCTCTGCCTGCTCTGTTTGTGTCTCAGTGTCTCCCTGGAGCCAGGGCAGCTCCCACCAAAGACCCTGCCCTGATTTAATTCCCCATGCAGGAGCTCCAACAAGCATGGATGAAGTTCTGGAGGCTGGCAGTGCAATGTCCCTGTGGGATCTTGCTGCCCTTGGCTTTTGGTGCCTTCTTCAGAGCTTTGCCTTCAAGGGCAGGAAGATCTTTTCCTTGCTGGGAACTGGAATTCCTTGTGTGCCATGCAGGACTATACACACTGGGATCATGTCAATTTGGGTGGGTCTTTGGGGAGATGGGAAAGGGGTTTTGTGGGTTTTGCGGCTAGTTATGTTGCAGGGAGTGGTTGGGGGGATCCTGGCCAGAAGCTGTTGGGTGGTTTTAGGGGTCTGGGAGTTGCTGTTGGTCTGGGATGGGGGTTTTGGGGCAGTTATGATCCCCCCACACCACCAAAGCTGCCAGCAGACCCCACCCTCCAAGATGCTGCCGGTGTTTGGGGCTCCGTGTTGGGATTCATCCTGCTGGTGCTGCAGGAGAAGGTGAGGGGGGTCTCCAAGGGCCATGTGTGTCCCCCCCCAGAGCATGTGTGACTCCCCATCCCAGTGTCACCCCCTTTTCCCTGCCCACAGGGCTCCTGACCCAGCTCCTGCTGCCCCCGGGAGGGAATCTGGGGAGGGGGCAGAGCGAGTGCCCAGCCCTCGCCGGGGGATGACCCCACCCCAGCCCCTTTGTTCAGCACCAAGCTGGGCTTGGGGCTGCAGGAGAAAGAGGCTGAGGGGAAGCAGATCCTGCAGGTGGGACAGGGCTTGGGGTCAGCCTGCTCTGTGTCCCATTGTGTCACAACAGTCTCTAGGAGGCTGCAATGTGAAACAGTGGACATTTGCTTCCATCAGATTCCACGATGTTACCGTGGTCTCCTGGATTCCATGAGAGTCCTCTTTGTAACAATTCAGACCTGGTTCTATGAGAATCTGTTGCCCCACAGTGCTCTCCTGGGTGCCATGAGGCCTTTCTTTGTCTCAGTGGAACCTTGCTTGCATGAGCCTTGGCAATGTCCGAGTGGCAAATGGGTTCCATGAGGCCCTGCTGTGTCCCAGTGGACCCTTGCTTCCGTCAGATTCCATTGTTTCACAGTGCTCTCCTAGGTCCCATGAGGCCTTTTGCAATAGTGGAGCCTTGTTTCTACTCGGCCTGGCAATATTTCTGTGGCCCTTCTGTTCCATGTGGCCGCTCTCTATCAAAATTGACCTTTGGTTCTATTGCATCACAACGGTCCCCATGTTTCCTATGTCTCAATGGACACTGGATTCCATAAGAGCTGGCAATGTCCCAAGGGCACCTGCCTCCTATTTGTGTATTTTCCCACTTTGTCAAATAAAGCCTTGGTTCCATGAGATTCCACTGTATCACAATGTTCTCCTTGGTTTCCTGAGAACCTGATCTGTTGACAATTGACCCTGGGTTCCTTGAGATTCAATTGTATCACTGTGGTGTCCTTGGTTTCATAAAGCCCAGGTGTGTCACAATGGATCCTTGGTTTCAGGATATTCCATTGCAACACAGTGGTCTCCACCACTCTCTAAGGCTGCACTGTGAAACAGTGGACACTTAGTTTCATGAGATTCCATTGCGTGTTCTCCTGTGTTCCATTAGGCCCCTCTCTCTCACAATGGACACTTGCTTGCATGAGCCTTGGAAATGTCCCAGTGTCACCTGGGTTCCATCAGGCCCTGCCGTCTTGAAAATGTATCTGTTTTTCCAGGACATTCCATTGCCTCACAATGGTCTCCTTGGTCCCGTGAGGCCCCTCTGTGTCGCAATGGAGGCTTGGTTTCTTGAGATTCCATTGTGTCACCATGGTCTCCTGTGTTCAATTAAGCCCAGTTGTGTCACAATAGACACTTGGTTCCATGCGCAGTGGCAATGTCCCAGTGGCACCTGTGTTCCTCAACACCGTGGTGTGTTACAAGTGACAGTTTTTTCCATGAGATTCTATGGAGTCACAAGGGTCACTTGTGGTACATGATGCCCTGCTGTTTTGACAATTGGCACTTGGTTCCATCAGATTCCATTGCCCCACAATGTTCTCCTGGGTTCCGAGAGGCCCTGCTGTATCACAACTGCCTCTTGCTTTCACGAGCCATGGCACAGTCCCACTTGCACCTGGGTTCCATGAGACCATGCTGTGTTCTCAATTGACACTTGCTTCCATGAGATTCCATTGCGTCACAGTGGTCCCCATGTTTCCATGAGGCTGCACTGTGTCACATTGGACACTGGATTCCACAAGAGCTGGCAATGTCCCAGTGGCACCTGTGACCTGGGAAGTGCCACTTTGTCAAAGTAGAGCCTTGGATTGATGAGATTCCATGCTGTCACAATGGTCTGCTGAGTTCCATGAGGCTGTGCTGTGTCACAATGGATGCTGAGTTCCACCTGCTCTGGCAATATCCAAGTAGTGCCTGGCTTCCATGAGGCGTCACAGTGTTTCCAGCTGACAGCCTTGGTTCCCCAAGGCTGCCTTGCCATCACAGTGGTGTCCTGAGTTCCACAGGGCCCTGCTGTGTCACAGTGGACTCTTGGTTCCATCAGATTCCATTGTGACACAGTGGCCTCCCACCTCCCATGAGGCCGTGCTGTGCAATAATGGAGCCTTGTTTCTACTCGGCCTGGCAATGTCCAAGTAGCACCTGTGTCCCACGAGGCCCTACTTGGTCAAAATAGAGCCTTGTGTTGGTGTGGGTGAGGATCTGTAGTGACATAGAGTCCCCAGGCAGGAGCAAAGGAGAGCTGCTTTATTGCAATAACCAGGCCTTTTTAAGCAGTTAGCTCATTATCAGTTACATCGTTTTAAAGCATAACAAGCGTAATTCACCCAACCACCATACATCACGATGTGAACATGTTATGGTTATATAACTTGTTTTTCTACCTCTAATTCAGCTGAGTCTCTTTCCCACTGTCCTTTTCTACTTAGCTGAAGTAACAGGCCTGAACCATGATTTTATGAGGCCTTCTTTTTGTAAAGTTTTACTTATTGGTAATATTTCCCTCTTCTTTGTTTATGTGTTGCACAGGTAAACCTGTTTGTGCCAGTAAAGCTATTATCTTACTAAGCCTATTACTGATCATTTGTCACACACAAGATAAAATACATGGGATACTGTCTTGGTTTGGAAAAGACAGGTGTCTGCCAAGGAAAGCTGGAGCTTCCCTTGGAATGGAGAATGTAAACCCCCTCCCTCCAAATTATTATAATTTTTCAGGCAAAGATTTGGGAATAGGAATAACAGTTCTTTACTAGGTGTATTAGAAAATACAAATGTAGTAAAGCAAACAACCAAACAATCAAAAAAATCCTAGAAACACTGACAGAGTCAGAATACAATCTGACACTCTGGTCAGGGTGTTGGGAATAGTCCAAATAAGTCCTCCTGGAGTGGCAGATGTGGTTCTGTTGGAGTAGAGATGATTCTGTAGAAGGGTCCAGTGGTGGCGAGATGGATCTGGTCTTTCCTCTCAGAATCCAGTGGGAAACAGGCTCTCCTACTGTGCTGAATTTCAGTTTTTATCTAGGTAGGAATGCTTGGTGACTTGGTGACGGCCCACCATTCCTTTCTCTCCAATCCATAATTTGTGTTTTGTTGGGTGTGAAGAGGTCCAACCGGCCCAAGGTACAAGGACCTCCGAACAGGCGAGGGGGGATGCCAGGCCACGCTCGGTCACCACAAATAAGAAAAATACCTTTTGGGAGGGCAAGGGGTTTATATCTCAAAGTAGAAGCCATCTCCATGTGGGTGATCAGGTTGCACCACGCTCCGGCAGTGTAAACATCTTTAATTTGTAAAACGGGGGAAAACAATTTCTCTTGCCCTTTTGGGGGAGGTGAAAACAAACTGAACTGAAAGAATGCCATGGAGGAGCCAAGGATCTCCAGCTCCTGTGGCTCCTTGGGCCACTGGGGTAACTTAGAGACCTAAGTCCTCTACAACAAAAGAGGGTTTAACACAGGGAGAGGGATCTGTTGTTCTAAGTGTGCTCCAAGAATGAACGGATCACACGACCAGGGTCCTTGTTATTAACATCACTTTTCAGCAGGTGAAGAGATGGTGGAAATTCCTTCGGCTTTAACGGGATCTCCACAAGGCAAGTAGACATTGAGTTGTTGGCAGAGGCTGATGAGAGACAAATGTGGTCTTGTCCCATGGATCGGGCAAGGGTGACCCACACATTTGCCTTAGGCTGAGGAACAATCCACTCGACGGTTGGGGTCAGGAGGCTGGCAAGCAGGAACAGCTGTATAAGTCGGGTGGCCAATGGGGTCTCCATTGCGGGCAGGGTAACCTCAGGCATTCCTAAAAGAAACTTAAGACAAAAATAAATTCAAACTGGAGCCTCTGGGAAAACTGTGGGGAAACTCTTCCCAGGACCTCTCTTTCCTTCTCTGCAATACTAATGTACAAATACACAAAAGTCAACTTGGGTTTAAAAATGAAATTTATTTTAAATTGCTACACCCCCACTGCCAGTAGAGAAAGATACAAATATCAATTAAAGCTTATACAACTAGTTTATTGTTAAAATTGTGCTATGAAAATTTATACAAATATAAATTTCTTTAAAAAATTATTTTTTGCAACCTTCTACAACCACTTACTACACACAAATATGAATTGAATTTTAACAATTTAATTACATATTGCTACAACTGTACAGACCATATACAAATACAAAAATATCAGCATCCCTCTCTAAAGAATCCCAGACCCAGTACTAAAGAAGTAGGATTCTATAACCATACAACTCAAGACCTATTTAAATCTGTGTAAATACATAACCATACAATATACAGATGTAAATACAGAATTCATATTTCATACAACATAATGGAATACATATATAAATACAAACATCACAAACCTATCTATAAATTTACAAATGTTAATGTACCAGTATAAGAATCCTTACAATGCCATCAACAAAACTATACAGCTATAAAACTGAACAAGTATGTCAATATAAATAAATTGGAAACATATCAATATACGTGCATCAATATAACAATATACATACATCTATACCTCTACAAGTACCAGTCTACACAGGTAAATAACCACCAACTTATAACTCCCTCAGTCCAACTGCAGCTATCTCTAACTACAAATCAACCAGCAGGGATTGCAGCTGTCCAAGGCTCTCCCTGGGTCTCTTCCTCCCGTGCAGAGCAGCTCTCCTAGACAGGGACAGCAGCTGGGACATCTGGGAAGCCAAGGGAACACTGAGTCAGGATCGAGACGTTTCCCTTGGCAGCACCTGCCCTTCAGTCAGGGCAGGGAAAATCTCAGCACCTTCCCAGGAGGGTCAGAAAGAAAAAGTTTGTCCAAAGCCCCTGGCCAAAGCCCACGCCACCCTCACTCCCAGCCTGCCTCACCAGCCCTGCAGCCTCACCCGGGCTCTGGACTGGCAGCAGCAGCAGCAACTCCCTGGTCACTGCTGGAGCTGGTGGCCCTCGGCTTCTCCCTGCTGCCTCCTGTCAGTCTCCAGCTGTCCTCAGGGTCTGCAGGGCAGCTGTGGCAAAAGTGGAGGCTCTGGAATTGGTTCCAAGGCCTGGCAGAGCTGCAGTCCCGGAGCCCTCTGTGCTCCCTGCTGGCCCCTCCATCCCCTCAGCCCCACCGTCCCCTCAGCAAAGCCCCAGCCCCCTTCAGTTTCTTCAGCCCCTCACAGTCCTCTCAGCCCACTCAATCCCTTCTGACCCATCCCATCCCCTTAGACCCACCACCCCCCTCAGCCCGTACCACTGCCCTGTCACCTCCGTGCCACCCTCGCCCTCTGCTCCCCCACAGCCCTCAGTGCCCCCAGCACCTCAAGGTCACTGTCCCTGCAGCGTCACCGCCTGCTCAGCCCCCCCAGCCCCCTCTGTCCCACCGTCCTTCAGCAGCTCCTCAGGGGACAGGGCCTGGGGCCACCGGCAGCTCCCAGCGCTCCAGGGACACCCAGGGCTGGAACTGCTGTTCCGCTCGGCCCAGCCGCCAGCTCGGACCCAGCACAGGGACAGGGACACAGGGGCACAGGGGGAAAAGCACAAAGGGAGAGAGGGAAAGATGTGAAAAACTACTCTATACCTATACAGACACTAATCTGTGTGCCTAAACACCCCTGGAGCTATAAGTATATAACTACGTACATTTATAAAAATAACTATATATATATGAATGTAACTATACACACAAATAAATGTAACTATGTATATCTATAAATATAACTATGCATACATGATTATAACTATCTAAATCTAAATCTATCTATATATATAATTTTAGCTCTGCAGGTCTCTAACTATATAGGCATATAAACACAACTACAGATTTATAAATATACAGTAAATCTATAAATAACAATTATATAGATAGATAAATATAATTCTAAACTTATCACTACAGACAGAGGGATTCTACCTGCCTGGTAGTCCCAGGTTCTCCCTCTGTCTCTTCCTGCCACGCATGACATCCCTCCGGGAGATGTGGCTCACATGGGATCTGGGAAGAAGAGAGAGCACTGAGTCAATATTGGCCCTTGGGCACGTTTCCCTTGGGCAGCAATTGTCCTTCTGTCACGGACTGTAGAAGATGGCCTGAAAGGCAGACTCTCACTTGGGAATTTGAAGCCTGCTCTTTAGAGAACAGGGATCCTTCCAAGTTTCCAAAACTGTGTAAAGCACTGAAGGACCTTGATGAAGTCTCAGCACTCACAGTGCAAATGGCACCCACGAGAGCCTGGAACACAGACACCCCCAGCTCCCCCAAAGAAGCCCAGCCCTGTTCTTTCTCTGTGCTGACAGAGACACCTCAGTCCTCGCTGAGATGGCTGAAGCTGAAGGCTGCTGTGAGCCCAGTTACCAACCCAGCTGGGACACGCAGGTTGGTGACACAGCTCCCACAGGGTCAGGTTCAGTCCCTGCTCTCTTGCCACAGCAGAGGACTCAGTGTCAGAGCCCCTGGAGAAGCGTGGAGGGCAGGGCTCGGGGAGGCTGTGCCAGTGCAGGATTGGAACTAAAGGCACCAGGAAGCACCAGCCCTGCAGACAAGAACCCAACTCTTCTGATCTCCCTTCCTGTCACAGGCAGGCTCAGAGCAGCCCTCTCACACCTCTCTAAACCAGGGTGGGATCTCTCCTCACCAGGCTCCTTGGGCTCTGGGGAACTGTTCCTGCAGCTCTGGGTGCCAGATGAAGCTCCCTCTGCTGCAGCCCTGTTCAGAGCGTCCTCTCCTGAAGACTCAGGGGCAACATTAATATTCCCCTGGAAAGAAAAGCAGAAAGAAACGAACCCAAAGATCACTCAGTATTTTCTTGGAATCACATCAGGGATGCAGTAACTGTTCTTCTCCATGCCCAAGAGCTGTGTAACACCTGGGGAACACTGCCCACACTGTTCACATGACATGAAGTGTTTTAAACTCAGGATTTGGGTGGCCAAGGTGAAACCGAAGCTCCTACAAAATGACCTTGGAGGCAAAACATGAAAGCAGAAAAGCAGAAGACACCAAGTGAGGGGACGTGCCCTCACGCTCTGACCCTGCCATGTCCCACCAGCTGTCAGCAATCAGCCAGCAGAAAGCCAGGGGCTCTCCTTGTTGCCAAGGTGGCTGTCAGCGAGGGCAGAGCTCGCTCCCAGCCCTGCCCAGGGCTGTGTGCTGCAAACCCACACACAAAGAACACATTTCTGCCTGGGACTCTCACCACCCCCACCCAACTGCTCAGACAATCCATCACAAGGTGGAGCTTTTTGGAGCTCTCTGCTGCTGCCCCAGATGGATGACTCAGGCAAACACTGATGGACCTAGGGTATTTCCAGGGTCCAATTTTCCAGTGCCAAAAATCCGTACATTTGGAGGGTAGAAAAGAAAACCAACCCTAAAGACATGAAAAGTCAGACAACCAAAGCAGTGTTTCTATTCCCCTGAGGAAGTAAATTCCCCAGATTAAGCACCTGCCAATTACCTTGGGACAGAAAGATATTCTCACTATGACCAGCTGCAGAATATTCATCTCTTCTGCAAGAGCCCGCCCATCAGAATCCTAAAGATTCTAAAGATGGTTCAGAGCCTGCAAGGTTTCCTTTTATTATGGAATAAAACACTTTTGAAAACTGCCATGTGTGAGTTTACAAAAGACAAAAGGCATTCCACTTGAGAATAAGATCTTGCTAAATCCAGAGAATCCCATTCCCCACCTTGAGTCTGCCCTTCCTCAGTCACAAATGTGCTGGAGGCAGTGGATCTGCACATCAAGAGAAAGAGAGACATTCTTTGGCCGACACGTAGAATAATCTGCAAAATTCCCATTTTTCCCCCCAAATGTCCAGAAATTTCCAATTTTCCCCCAAATTCCCATTTTTCTTCCCAAAATTTTCATGTTTTCCCCCCAAATTCTCCCGAATTTCTCATTTTTGCCCAAATTTCCCCAAATTTGCCCCAAATTTTCCTAAAATCCCCAAATTTCCCCAAATTCCCCAATTTTTCCCCAAATTTCACCCCCAAATCCCCAAATGTTCCCCAAATTTTCCCCAAATCCTCAAATTTTCCCAAAAATCCCCAAAAAATCCCCCAAATCCCTAAATTTTCCCCAAAATATCCCCAAATTCCCCAATTTTCCCCCAAATTTTCCCCCCAAATCCCCCAAAATTCCCAAATTTTCCCAAAAATCTCCAAATTTTCCCCAAAATGTCCCAAAATTCCCCAAATTCCCCCAAATTCCAATTTTTCTCCCCAAATCTTTTTCCCAAAATTCCCATTTTCCCCCAAAATGTCCCAAAATTTCCAATTTTCCCCCAAATTCCCATTTTTACGCAAATTTCCCCAAATTTCCCATTTTTGCCCCATTTTCCTCCCCAAATTCCCAAATTTTCACCCAATTTTTTCCCAAAATTTTCCCATTTCATCCCAATTTCCCTCAATTCTCCCAAAATTTCCCCAAATTCCCATTTTTCTTCCCAAAATTTTCATGTTTTTCCCCCAAATTCTCCCAAATTTCTCATTTTTGCCCAAATTTGCCCCAAATTTTCCTAAAATGCCCAAATTTCCCCAAATTCGCCAATTTTTCCCCAATTTTTCCCCCCAAATCCCCAAATGTTCCCCAAATTTTCCCCAAATGTTCCCCAAATTTTCCCAAAAATCCAAAAAAATCACCAAGATCTGTAAATTTTCCCCAAATTCTCCCAAAATTTCCCCAAATTCCCCAATTTTTCCCCAAATTTTCCCCCCAAATCCCCCCTAAATTCCCAAATTTTCCCAAAAATCTCCAAATTTTCCCCAAAATATCCCAAGATTCCCAAATTCCCAAAAATTCCCATTTTTCCCCCCAAATTTTTTCCCCAAAATTCCCATTTTCCCCCCAATTCTCCTCCCAAAATTCCAAAATTTTCGCCCAATTTTTTCCCAGAATTTTCCCATTTCAAAAACTTGCAGGGAAATTGGGGGGAAATGGGAAAAAATGGGGAAAAATTAATTAAAAATTAGCTAAAAGCGGAATTTTGGGGGGAAAGAACTGAAAATTGGAGGAAAAAATGGGAAAAATTTGGGGGGAAAAGGAAAAGATCCGAAAGATCAGGGAAAAAATGGGAGAAATCAAGAAAAAATGAACTGAAATGAGTAAAAATGGGGGGAAATGGGAGAAAATTTGGGGGAAAAAAGAATAAAAGTGGGAAAAGAACAGAAAATTTGGGGGGAAAATGGCAGAAAATGGGAGAAAATGTGATAATTTGGAGAAAATTTGGGGATTTTCGGGAGATTTTTGAGAATCTTGGGGGATTTTTGATGAATTTTGGGTGAATTTGGGGGAAATTTGGGAAAAATTGGGAGATTTAGGGGATTTTGGGGTGAATTTGGGGTGAAATTTGGGAGATTTTGGGGAAAATTCAGGAGATTTTGGGGATTTTGAGGGAGTTCGGGGGAATTTGGGCTGAATTTGGGGTGAATTTTGAGGTAAATATGGGGTGGATTTTGGGGATTTTTTCAGTTCATTTGGGGTAAATTTGGGGGTGAATTTTGAGGTGAATTTTTGGGTGAATTTTGGGTGGATTCGGGGTGAATTTTGGGGATTTTGGGGTGAAATTTGGGGTGGATTTTGGGTGAATTCTGGGGAATTTTTTCGTGAATTTTGGGGTGAATTTTGGGGGATTTTTTGGGGAAGATTTTGGGGTAATTTTTGGGTGAATTTTGGATGAATTTTGGGGTGGATTTTGTGTGAATTTTGAGGGAATTTTGAGGGAAGTTGGGGTGAACTTTGGATGAATTTTCGATGAATTTTGGGATGAATTTTGTTGAGTTTTAGGTGGATTTTGGGTGGATTTTGGGGTAAATTTTGGGGATTTGGGTGAATTTTGGGGTAAATTTTGGTTGAATTTTGGGGTGGATTTTGGGTGAATCTTGGGGATTTTTGGGAGTAAATTTGGGTGAATTTTGGGGATTTTTGGCACCTGCGGGGGGGGGGGGGCTGACGTCGATGTCCACCAGGGGGCGCCAGGCGTGGTGCAGCCTCAACTTCCTCTGCAAAAAACCCCCCAAAAACCCCAAAAACGCCCCCAAATCCACCCCAAACCACCCCAAAATCAATCAGGGCACCCCAAAATCTCCCAAAACGGTGAAAATCCCCCCCAAAACGGCCCCAAAACCGCCCCCAAACCCCCCAAATTTGATCCAAAATCGGCTCCGGGATCGCCTTTAAAAATGGCCAAAAAATGCCCCAAAATTCGTCCCCAAAACCCCCAAAATTTGTCCCAAAAATCCTCCCAAATCCAACCCGAAAATATCAATAGAAAAATCACAAAAATCTCCCAAAATTTCCCCCCCAAAACACCCAAAAATCTTTAATTAATCCCCCAAATTTACTCCAAAAGTCACAAAACCCCCAAAATCTCCCAAAAAATCCCCCAAATTCACTCAAAATTCCAAAATTCTCTCTCAAATTTACTCAACAACCCCAAAAATCCCCAAATTTCAGCCCAAAAACCCCAAATTCCCCCAAATTTTCCCCCCAAAATCCCCGGAGCTGAAATTCGCCCTGAGAGACCCCAAATCCTCCAAAATTTCCCCCAAATTTCCCCAAATTTTCCCCAAATTCTGTCAAAATCTCCCAAATTTCCCCCAAAATCTCCCCAAATTCTCACAAAAACCCCAAAATTGCCCCAAATCCAACAAATTTCTCCCCAAATTCTTCCAAAATTCCCTCAAATTTCCCCTCAAAATCCCTCAAATTTCCCCAAGAATTCCCCAAATTTCCCCAAATCCGCAAAATTTCCTCCAAATTTCCCCCAAATTTCCCCAAATCTTCTCAAAATATCCCAAAACTTCCCAAATTTCCACACAATTTCCCAAACTTCCCCCAAATCCCTCAAATTTCCCCCAAAATTTCCCCAAATCCATAGATTTTTCTCCCAAAATGTCTCCAAATTTTTCCCAAAATTTCCCCCAAATTTCCTCCAAATCTCCCAAATTTCCCCAAAACCCCAAATTTAAAAAAAATTCCCCAAATTTTCCCCCAAAGGTCCCAAATTTCCCAAAAATTCCCCCAAATTTGCCCCAAATCTGTGAAATTTTCCCCCAATTTCCCTATAATCTCCCCAAATCCCCCAAATTTCCCAAAAATCCCCCAATTTCCCCAAATTTTCCTCAACATCTCCCAAACTTCCCCCAAATTCCCCCAAAATCTCCCAAAATTTCCCCAAGTTCTTCCAAATTCCCCCAAATTTGCCCCAAAATCATGCAGAATCCCCAAATTTCCCTCAAAATCCCTCCAATTTTCCCCAAATCTCCCAAATTTCCCTAAATTTCCCCTGAATTATCCAAATTTTCCCCCAAATCTCCCAAACTTCTCTCAAAATCTCCCAGATTTCCCCAAATCCCCCAAAACGTCCCAAAATCCCCCAAATTTCCCCCAAATGCCTCAAATTTGTCCCAAAATTCCCCCAAATCCATAAAACGTCCCCCAAAAATCTCCCAAAATTCCCCAATTCTCCTCAAGTTCTCCAAATTTCCCCCAAATCTCCCAAATTTCCCCCGAATTCCCTCTAATTCCCCAAATTTTCCTCCAAAGTTCCAAAATTCCCTCAAATTTCGCCTCAAAATCCCCCAGATTTCCTCCAAATTTCCCCAAATTTGCGCAAAAATCGCCCCCAAATCCCCAAATTTCCCCAAAACCTCCCAAAATTCCCCCAAATTTCCCCCCAAATCCCCAAATTCCCCCAAAACCACCAAAAATCTCCCAAAATTCTCCTCCAAATCTCCCAAATTTACTCCAAAATCCCCCCAAATTTCCCTCAAATTTCCCCAAATTTCCCCAGATTTTCCCCAAATTCACGAAATTTCCCTCAAAATCTCCCAAATTCCCCAAAAATTCCCCAAACTTCCCCCAATCTGGCCCCTCATTCCCACAACCCCGCCCCCTCATTAGCATAACCCCGCCCCTACAGAGCAGGCTGCGACACTGCTCCCCGCACCCTCATTCCCATAACCCCTCCCCCTCCTTAGCATAGCCCCGCCCCCAATACAGCGAGCACTGCGGGGGCGGGGCCCCGCCCATAGGGGGCGGCGCCTCGCAGCCGCCTCGGCCAATCACGAACAACTGCACGGCGGCACTGGGCGGAGCCAAGAGAGAGCAGGAAGAGCGGCGGGAGGGGGAGGGGAGGGGCTTGGGGGGTGAATTTTGGGGTGAATTTGAGGGATTTGGGGTAAATTTTGGAGACTTTGGGTGGATTTGGGGGTGGATTTGGGGGTAAATTTTGGGGTAAATTTGGGGTGAATTTTTGGGGTTGTGATGGTTTTATCACATACAATATTTTCTATGATTGGGAGAATATAAAAAGCAAAACAGGCTTATTTTTTACATTATAGATAGTTTATTAACACACACTAAAGAGATAGAAATAGGGAGGGAAAAAAGAATAACAACAAATGAAACTTCTAAAACATCCTTCTTTCCCTTTCTAAGTTTTTTACCTTTTTTCACTCAACATAAAAAGACATGACCTGCAACTTTAGCCAGTTTTACCATTTTAAAAATAACCTTTTATCAGTTCCTTTAGGAAAGGAGTCTCTCTGGGTTCTGTAGAGACGTCTCATGCTCTACATCTGCGAGGATTTGAAAGGAACTCCTGCAAACTGCGAAATCCTACCCATTAGCAGCTTTCTCAACACTGCACATGGGCTATATTTGCTTATTAGGGGTACTGTTTAAGGATGCCTCCTCTAGTATGACACAAAGATTCTCTTCTTCTATTTCCAAAATCATCTCAAGACTCAAAAACAAATCTCCTCTTTCTTTAGGAGCAAAAAGCTTCATATCACTTTTAACTAGAACCTAACATCCCCCCCAAAAGCATTTATATGTTACAGGAAAAAAACTAGTTCAGTCTCTATAGTTTACCAGAAATGTCCAGCCAAAATTAGGCCACTCCTCATCCTCTGCCTTAAAGTCCTTTTCACTCTTCCTTTACTAACTTCAGCTCCATGCTGTGTCTTTCTATGGTTCATTCACTATACTTGTTTTTCTTTCGGAGAAAAGATGATGTTTAGAAAAGTCCATCTGCTGACAACAAAGAGTTAAACTTTTCGGGCTGCCGGGCTGCCCACGTGGCTCTGCGGCGGGAAACTGAGACATTTAGAAGCCATGCGCTGGTTTCTTCGGCTTGAAAAGAAGAGCAAGGGTGAAGGGGCACTCCATCTGAGCCCTCTCTTTTCTCCATGCTGCTTGCTTCTCTGCGAGACAGCGGCTCCTAAAGCCCCGGTCCGGCCCGGCCCGGCTCTGGCGGCATCGGGGCCCGGCCCGGCCCGGCGCAGCCGCCCGGGGGCGGGGGGGGAGGGAGAGGGGGGGCAGCGAGGCCGGCCCGGCCCGGCGGCTCCCTGTCCTAAGTCTGCCACCCCAAGGACAAAGAGGATGCTCCTCCCACCCTCAGCCTTTTTAAGCATTACGCCAAAAGTCGCAGCTTGTCTTCTAATGGATAAATTGCTTGTCAATCAGAAAGGCTGATTTTGATTGGAACAAAATCAGGCTTTGCTAGCCTATGACAGGGGTGAATTTTGGGGATCTCGGGGTGAATTTTGGGGATTTTTGGGGTGAATTTTGGGAATTCTGGGGTAAATTTTGGGGTGAATTCTGGGGTAGATTTTGGGGTGAATTTTGGCTGAAGTTTGGGTGAAGTTTGGGTAATTTTCTGTGAATTTTGGGTAAATTTTGAGGGAGTTTTGGGTTTTATTTTTATTTTTATTTTTATTTTTACTTTATTTTTATTTTAATTTTTTATTTTTATTTTTATTCTTATTTTTTTATTTTTATTATTCCTATTTTTATTTTTGTTTTTATTTCTATTAAACTTATGAATTTTTATAAAAAGCGAACCTCATTTTTCACAGACGAACACCAAGTTTGAACACTGAGGCAACAAATTTCATATAATTCACAATTTTCCTGGAGTTTCACCAAATTTCTCCATCTTAAATCTCTAAATTGATCTCGTTTTATTTCAGTTTCTTCCTGTATCTCATAAAAATCTGCAGGAGAAGAGGGAACCCCCTTCCCTCTCCTTTTTGGCTTTACTTTTATTACCGTTTTATTATTTTAAAATATTGATTATCATTTCAATTTTATCAGCAGGAATCAAATTTATTTACCACAACCCCGATGTGCAAATGGACCAAAACTGATAAAAATGTAAAACCTCATGATCAGATGTAAATCTCTACTTGAATAAATCTCTATTTTAATAAATATCTAATAAATCTCTATTTTAATAAATCTCTACTTGAATAAATCTCTGCTTTAATAAACCTCTAATAAATCTTAATAAATATCTACTTTAAGAAATATCTGATTTAATAAATATCTAATTTAATAAATCACTACTTTAATAAATCTCTGCTTTAATAAATCTCTACTAAATCTCTACTTGAATAAATCTCTACTTGAATAAATCTCTAATAAATCTCTACTTTAATAAATCACTATTTTATTAAATCTCTATTTTAATAAATCTCTAATAAATCTCTACTTTAATAAATCTCTACTTGAATAAATATCTACTTGAATAAATATCTACTTGAATAAATCTCTAATTAATCTTTAATAAACCTCTGCTTTAATAAATCTCTAATAAATCTCTACTTGAATAAATATCTAACTTAATAAATCTCTCCTTTAATAAATCTCTACTTGAATAAATCTCTACTTGAATAAATAGAACTTTAATAAATATACTAAATATAAATAATATAAATAATATAAAACTTTAATAAATGTACTTTAATACAGTTCTACTTTAATACATTTCTACTTTAATAAATCTCTACTTTAATAAATCTCTGCTTTAATAAATCTCTACTTTAATAAATCTCCACTACAGACTTCAGGAGCCCCTGCACTAAATCCTGCAAGCTCTGAAAAAAAGGGACTTTGACCACAAAAGAATTTCTTTTTTTTTTTTTCCTCTCAGGTGCAACATTCCAGCCTGGATCCGGAAATTCCAAAGGTTCCTTTCCCTGGCACGCCTGGATCCAAAGGTTTCAAACCCTCGGCACCTGCTCCTTTTCCAGCCTGGATTTCCCAAAATTCCGAAAATCCCAGGAATTTCCACAAAATTCAGAAAATCCCAGGAATTGGGAGGTGGGGAATCCCAGGTTGGAGGTGGATTAGGATTTTCCGGCCTGGTTTTCCCAAAATTTCAGAAAATCCCAGGAATTGGGAGGTGGGGAATCCCACACCCAAGAAAAAGAAATCCCAAACCCAGCACGGGTTTGTCCCACCTCTGGGATTTCCCCTTTTTTCCCTGGAATTTTTGGTCTGTGAATATACAATATTGGAATATAATATTAAAAAATGTATATATTTCATATATTTTATATATATATATTTATATATATATATATTTATATTTATATATTTTTATATATTTATATATTTATATATATATGTGTATTTTTATATTTATATATATTTTCATATATAAATATATATTTATATATATTTATATTTTTAAATATATATTTTTATATATTTATATAGTTTTATATATGTGTATATATATTTATTTATATATTTTATATTTTTTAATATATATTTTTGTATATTTTTATATATTTATATATTAAAAATATATTATTTTTATATATTTTATATATTTTATATATTCATGTATATTTATATATCTTTTAATATATATTTTATGTATTTATATGTATTTATATATATATTTATATATATTATATATATATATTTCTATATATATTTCTATATTTTTATATATATATTTATAATTCCAACTATTATATTATTTTTCCCCGTTTTCCCCAGCTCCCAATGCCCCCCCCCGGAAAATGCCAATGGCACCTTCCAGCCACCATAAACCCCAGGGCAAAGGTTGATCCCAACCCCATTCCCCAGGGGGAGCCGCCGGGTCCTTCCCACTCAGGTACGGAATTCCCCAATGGAAAAAAAACAATTAATTAACCAGGATCGATTAATTGAGGGAATTAAAAGAATTAAAGCGATTAAATTAGTTTGGCAGGGATAAATTAATTGTTTGCACAACGGGGATGGGGAGGAATGAGGGGGTTTTTTCCTCTTCCACGGGATTTATCCGTGATTTGAGGCAGGGAGGGAAACGGCGGAAATCCCGATTTTTATTTTTATAATTAATTAAATTTTAAATCCCAATTAAATCCCAGCTCTCTGCTGGGTTTGATCATTTATCCCCACCCGGAGTAGGATCCATAAAAATCACGGGATTCCCTTTAAAGCTGTGGGGTCAAGGTCCGGCCGCTCCTGGGAATTTGGTTCTTCTTGGGAATTTTTTTTTTTTTTTTTTTGCTGTATGAAATTATTGGATTTGGTGGTTGGAAAGGGTTTTTTTGTCCCAAGTGGAGTCGTTCTGTGGTGCTGCAGAATATAAATATAAATACAAATACAAATACAAATACAAATACAAATACAAATACAAATACAAATACAAATATAAATATAAATATAAATATAAATATAAATATATTATGTAGAATCACAGAATATAGACAATAGTTATATTATAAATATAAATAAAATATAAATTTAATATACTACTAATAATATAGAAATATATTTATTATATATATTATATTATATTATATTATATTATATTATATTATATTATATTATATTATATTTTAAAATATTTCTTGTAAATAATAATATAAATAATAACATATAAAGATAAACAAATAATAATATATGAATATAATATATTTATTCTATATTCTATATTATAAATATATATGTAATATATTGAATATACTGTAAAATCTCAAAATAATACAAAAAATTTATATAAAACTAATAGCAAAATTAATTACTGGAGATTTAAAATATATCAAATATATTTAAATATATCAAAATATAATATTAAAATATAGTAGTAAAATATAATGTCCAAATGTAATAATAGAGTAATAATTTAATATTATCATATTAATAGGAGAATATAACATTAAAATATTAAATTGAAGTGCAATATTGGAATATAACATCAAAATATAATAACACAATGCTCAATTAATATAATATTCATAATTGAATATAATGTTAAAATCAAAAATAAAATTTATTATCAAGCTACAATGTCAAAATTTAATATTAAAAAAGAAAAATAACATAGAATATCCAAATATAATAATATGTTTAATTAATATTATGAAATTCATAAATGAATATAATTAAAATGTATTAAATACGGTATTAAAATATATTAAATATAACATTAAAATCCAATCTCAAACTACTATATTGAAATGTAATATCCAGATATAATAAAATATTAAATTAATATGATGATATTTATAATTGAACAGAATATATAGTATAAATATGGTATCAAAATATATTGAAATATCTAAATATAAAATCCAAATGAAATGTTACAATATTTTTTATTTATTAAATTAATATATCAATAATATTAAAATGTAATGTAGAATAAAAAATGTGTTTAATTATTATATAAAACAGAATATCCAAATATAATTATATATTAATTAATATTATAAAATCATCATTGAATGTAATTAAAACACATGAAATACGGTATTAAAATATATTAAATATAACATTAAATTCTAATATAAAAATGCTATATTTAAATATAATATCCAGATATAATAAAATATTAAATTAATATTATGGTATTTATAATTGAATAAAATGTCTGGTATAAATGTGGTATCAAAATATGATATCAAAATGTCTAAATATAAAATCCAGGTAGAATAATACAATATTTTTAATTTATTAAATTAATATTTCAATAATATTAGAATGTAATGTAGAATAAAAGAATTGTTTCGAACTATTAGATCAAAATATAAGATTGAAATATCCAAATATATTTAATTAATATTATAAAAATCATAATTGAATATAATAAAAACATATTAAATATGGTTTTAAATCTATTAAATATAACATTAAAATCTAATATCAAAATATAAGGTTGAAACGTAATATCCAAATATAGTAATACGATATTAAATTAATGTTATAATATTAATAATTTTATGTCATGCCAGCATTTAATATTAAAAATGGTATCAAAACACGCTGTTAAAATTTAGTATTAAAATATAATGAATATATAAAATATAATTAAAAATACATTTTTAATATAATTTATATAATCTCCTGAGGGAATCTCCCGAGGGAATCTCCCGAGGGAATCTCCCCAGGGAATCTCCCAGGGAATCTCCCCAGGGAATCTCCTGACGGAATCTCCCCGGGAATCTCCTGAGGGAATCTCCCGAGGGAATCTCCCGAGGGAATCTCCCGAGGGAATCTCCCAGGGAATCTCCTGAGGGAATCTTCCAGGGAATCTCCCAGGGAATCTCCCCAGGGAATCTCGCGGGTTCCAGATCATCCATGGATCCCTGGCTCTGCTGGCTGGTGCTGCTCCCCGTCCTGGCTGCAGGTGACGACGATTCCATTCAGGATCCATTCCCGCAGAAACCTGAGCCCAAACCTAACGGGGTTTTATATATTAGATATATTTTTATATATTTTATATGTATTTATATATATTTTTAATATATTTACATATTCATATATATTCATATATAGTCATATATATTCATGTATATTTATTTATAGATATTATATATATTATATATTTTATATATTTTTATATATTTTTCATATATAAATAAATATTTATAAGTATTTTATATATTTTTATATATTATATTATATATATTAGTGTTATATATTATATTATATTATATATATTATATATATATTATATATATTATATATTATATTAGATATTAGATATTAGATATTAGATATTAGACATTAGATATATTATTTATATTATATATATTTAACGAGGTTCCTTTTCCTGTTCCTTCCCCGCGGCAGCTCCGAATGTTCTGGAGCTCGCGGCGTCGGGATAAACGCTCCCGGGGATTATATTTATATTTATATTTATATTATATTTATTTATATTTATGTTTATATTTATATTTATATTTATATTTATATTTATATTTATATTTATATTTATATTTATATTTTATTACATTTCCATTTATTGATATTAATAGTAATATTAAGAAATAGAAATATGACTATGAATATGACTATAAATATAAATATAAATATTAAAATAAAATATTAATAATATTAGAATGCAGAATAAAAAATATCGTGTCGAAATATTATATAACACAGAATATCCAACTATAATAATACAATTAATTAATATTTAATTTAATTAATTTTATTAATTACTTTGAAATTATTTTTATTAATTATTATGAAATCCAAACATAACGAGGCAATATTAAAATAATATATTAATAATATTAGAAGGTAGAATTAAAAAAAATATTATGTCGAACTATTAAATAACACAGAATATCCAAATATAATAATACAATTAATTAATATTTAATTTATTTTAAATAAATATTTATTTTAATTTTCTGGGGGGTTGGGAGGGACTTTTTTGGAATTGGCGGGGCATTTCGGGGGATTCTCAGGAATTTGAGCGAGATTTGGGGGAATTTTGGGAATTCGGGGGGAAATTTTTGCAAAATTGGGGGGTTTGGGGGAGATTATTTGGAATTTGGGAGATTTTCAAGAATTTGGGGGGGGGGCGGATTTGGGGGATTTTCAGGAATTTGAGGGATTCTGGGGGGAATTTTGGGGGTTTTTTGGGATTTGGAGGTGTTTGGGGAATTTGAGGGCATTTTCGGGAATTCAGGGGATTTTTGGGAATTCGGGGGATTCTGGGGAATTTGGGGTTTTTTTGGGATTTGGGGGGGTTTGGGGATTTGAGGGAGGTTTGGGGGATTTGGGGGATTTTTGGGCATTTGGGGGAAATTTTTTGCAAAATTGGGGGGATTTGGGGGAGATTATTTGGAATTTGGGGGATTTTCAAGAATTTTTGGGGGGGTGGATTTGGGGGATTTTCAGGAATTTGGAGGACTCTGGGGAGAATTTTGGGGGTTTTTGGGATTTGGGGGGTTGGGGGTTTGAGGGGGGTTTGGGGAATTTTGGGGGCATTTTTGGGAATTCGGGGGATTTTGGGGAATTCATGGGATTCTGGGGGGATTTTGGGAGGATTGGGGGAGGGTGGGGAATTTGGGTAGGATTTTGGGGATTTTGGGGATTTTGGGGGGTGGATTTCGGGGATTTGAAGGGATTTTCAGGAATTTGGGGGGATTTTGGGGGGAGGATTTGGAATTTGGAGGATTTTCAAGAATTTGGGGAGGGATTGGATTTGGGGGATTTTCAGGAATTTAGGGGATTCTGAGGGGAACTCACAGCAGTGAGTTTATTTATATCAATAAATATAAATGTAATAATATTAATATTAATAATATTAATAATGTTAATATTAAGAAATAGAAATAGAAATGGAAATGGAAATGGAAATGGAAATGGAAATGGAAATAGAAATAGAAATAGAAATAAATATAAATATAAATGGAAATGGAAATGGAAATGGAAATAGAAATAGAAATAGAAATAGAAATGGAAATAGAAATAAATAGAAATGGAAATGGAAATGGAAATGGAAATGGAAATGGAAATAGAAATTTCATTACTTATTATTTATTATTAGTTCATAAATAAATATATTTTAAATATAAATATAAGATGAATATGAATATGAATATAATTTTAATTATAGATATAAATATTAATGTAAATACAATTTTTAAAATTAATGTGAATATGAATATGAATATGAATATGAATATGAATATGAATATAAATATAAATATATACAGATATAAATACAAATACAAATACAAATACAAATACAAACATACAAACACTTATAAAATATTCGTTAAAAGACTTTACAGAATTAAAGAACTCCAAAACCCCAAAAATCCTGGGAATCGTCGGGGACAGGGCGGTGCTGCCCTGCCAGGTGGGATCTTCAGCCCTTCCCAAGGATTTCTCCATCCACTGGACCTTCCACGGTCAATCCCAGCGGATCCCCGTCAGCTCCTACGGATGGAGGGAGGAGGAGGAACCGGACGAGCGCTACCGGGGCCGGGCGGAATTTTTCCACGCGGAATTCCGGGCTGGGAACGCCTCCCTGGTCCTCAGGGATGTCCGGACCTCCGACCAGGGCTCCTACAGCTGCCGGGTCTCCTTCCAAGGGGTGTCCCGGGAGGTTTCGGTGGAGCTGGAAGTGGCGGGTTGGTGATTTTCCCTCTTTTTTTCCTTCACTATTTGAAATATTGTTACGTATTTTAATACTATTCTTGCATTTCATAATTATTAAATAATTTTAAAATTTAAAAATAATTTATGTTTAATTTTTTTTTTTACATTTAGTAATTTGTGGGTTGGTATAATCCCTTTTTAAATTTTTTTTTACATTTAGTAATTTGTGGGTTTGTATAATCAGTTTTTAAATTTTTTTTTACATTTAGTAATTTGTGGGTTTGTATAATCATTTTTTTTATTTTTATAGGTTGTACATGTTTTTATATTTCACGTCTTACATGTCATATGATATCAGATGTATAGCATCTTATGTGTTGTATAATATAAATATTATATTACATAAATATACAAATATAAAAATATATTAATATATAAATATAAAAAATATAAATATACAAATATACAAATATATACATATATACATATAGAAATATAGAGATATAAAGATATATTTATATATAAATATATTTTTATATAAATATATAAATATATAAATATATAAATATATAAATATATAAATATGTAAATATATAAGTATATAAATATATATTTATATATAAATATATAAATAAAGATATTATTTATGTCTTACATTACATAGAATAATATATGATATAAATTATATTAAATTCAAGAAATTAATTATTTCTGTTATATAATTCTATCATATAATATTATATTTATATTATCAAAATATAAAATAATTATATTATTTATTATATTAAATATATTAATATATATTATAAAGTTATATATCCTACATCTTATTATGTTACATTATGTTATGTTATAGTGTATTTATAATATATTATTAATACATTATTAATTATAAATACATTCTAAATATAATATATAATATATAATTTAGAAATTATATGATATATGATATATGATATATGATATATTGTATATTATATATTATATATTATATATTATATATTATATATTATATATTATATATTATATATTATATATTATATATTATATATTATATATTATATATTATATATTAGGAAACACGTATAAGTAGTATATTCTTTTCTATTCATACTTATATTCACATTTTTCTGCATTTATATTCTATATAATACAGTTTATACCCATATTTTTATCTTTTATAATTTTACATTCTCTGTATTTTATATATTTGTTTCTGCAACTTTTGCCTTTCATACCTTCCCCAAAATCCTGAGAAATTCCGCTCCCAAATCCATCCCAGACCTGCCCCCACCCCTCCATCCCTTTCCAGGTTCTCCATGAAATCTCCCATTCCCGAGGACATTCTCAGATCTTCCCACCACTGAGAACCTCCAGACCCCGTGGACCAAATCCCGGAGAATCTTCCAAGGCTTTCCAACTCCCGGGCAAAAAGCAAAAATCCCAAATTAATGGGATTGAAATGGAAAATTCCTCTGGTTTCCCACAGCTGTTGGAGAAGCTCCATCCATGATCCCGCAGAATTGTTGGTTTCAAGAAAACCCCAAAATTGATGGGATTAAAATGGAAAATTGCTCAGTTTTTCCACGGAGGCTCCACCCGTGACCCTGTGGTGACAACTCCTCAATGAACGAAATCCTTGAGTTCCAGAAAACCCCAAATTTAATGAGATTGAAATGGAAAATTCCTCTGGTTTTCCACAGCCCTTGGAGAAGCTCCATCCATGATCCTGTGACAGCAGCTCCTCAAGGAACAGAATCGTTGAGTTCCAGAAACCCCAAATTTAATGGGATTGAAATGTGACAGAAGCTCCTCAATGACCAGAATCACTGAGTTCCAGTAAACCCAAAAATTGATGGGATCGAAATGGAAAATCTCTCCATTTTTCCACAGCTGTTGGAGAAGCTCCATCCTTGATCCCGCAGCCGCAACTCCTCAATGAACAGAATTTCCAGAAAACCCAAAATTGATGGGATTAAAATGGAGAATTGCTCAGTTTTTCCATGGAGGCTCCACCCGTGACCCTGTGGTGACAACTCCTCAATGAATGGAATCGCTGAGTTCCAGAAAACCCAAATTTAATGGGATTAAAATTAAAAATCCCTCTATTTTTCCACAGCCCTTGGAGAGGCTCCATCCATGATCCTGTGACAGCAGCTCCTCAGTGAACAGAATTGTTGAGTCTCAGAAAACTCATATTTAATGGGTTTGAAATGGAAAATCCCTCTGTTTTTCCACAGCCCTTGGAGAAGCTCCATCCATGATCTTGTGACAGCAACTCCTCAATGACTGGAATTGTTGAGTTCCAAAACCCCAAATTTAACGGGATTAAGATTAAAAACCCCTCTGTTTCCCCACAGCCCTTGGAGAAGGTCCCTCCGTGATCCTCTGGCAACAACTCCTCAAAGCACGGAATCGTTGAGTTCCAGAAAACCCAAATTTAACAGGATTCAAATGGAAAAACCCCTCTATTTTTCCACAGCCATTGGAGAAGCTCCATCCCTGATCCCATGGTGACAACTCCTCAATGAACAGAATCACTGAGTTCCAGAAAACTCCAAATTTAATGGGATTGAGATGGAAAATCCATCTGTTTGTCCACAGCCATTGGAGAAGCTCCATCCATCATTGAGTGGTGGGAACTCCTCAATGCATGGAATCGTTGAGTTCCAGAAAACCCAAATTTAATGAGATTAAAGTGGAAAATCCCTCTGGTTTTGCACAGCCATTGGAGAAGCTCCATCCATCATCGAGTGGTGGCAACTCCTCAATGAACGAATGGTTGACTTCCAGAAACCCCAAATTTAATGAGATTAAAATTAAAACCCCCTCCGTTTCCCCACAGCCCTCGGAGAAGGTCCCTCCATGATCCTGTGACAGAAGGTCCTCAATGCACAGAATCGTCAAGTTCCAGAAAACCCAAATTTAACAGGATTGAAATGAAAAATCTCTCCATTTCCCCACAGCCCTGGGAGAAGCTCCATCCGTGATCCTCTGGCAACAACTCCTCAATCATTGAATTCTAGAAAACCCAAATTCAATGGGATTAAAATTAAAAATCTCTCCATTTCCCCACAGCCATTGGAGAAGCTCCATCCGTGATCCTGCGTAGCCCCGAGCGCCGGGCCCTGGGCCTCTCCTGCCGTGCCTCGGGCTGGTTCCCGCGGCCGGAGCTGCTCTGGCTGGATGGGCGGGGCCAAGTGCGGCCAGAGCCGGTGACCACCAGGGCCGCGGCCGCGCCCGGGGGGCTCTTCAGCGTGGGGGCTTCGCTGAAGATCCCGCCGGGCTCGGAGCCGGAGATCTCGTGCCGGGTGTTCAACCGGCGGCTGAACGCGTCCCGCGAGTCGCGCATCCGCATCCACGGTGGGGAGTTTAAGTGGGGTTTATTTTTTCGTAATTAGTTGGGTCCCAAAGGGTGGGAAGGTGTTAAAGTTTATTGGTTTTTATTTTTAAAATTCATTTCTTTTTTATTTATTTTTAATTTTTTAAAAATTTATTTTTTATTTTTGTTTTTGTTTTTATTTTTATTTTTATTTTTATTTTTATTTTTATTTTTATTTTTATTATTTTATTTATTTATTTATTTATTTCGGTTTAAAATTTAATTTAATTAATAAAACATTGAATATTAATTTTAATATTTAGGCCTTAAATTATTATTAGAATAGTTAGTAATTAATAGTCTTTTATAATTAAATCATTCATTTATTTATTTAATAATATAAATGCAAATATAAATATAAATATAAATATAAATATACAAATATACAATATACAAATATACAAATATATAAATATATAAATATATAATACTAATAATTTATAAATTTATAAATTATAAATAATGAATAAATAAATAAAAAATAAATAACCATAAGTATTTAATAATACATATTTATTTATTTAATAATTCATGGCAAATAACAGCCTTAAATAAGTAATGAAATAACCAATAAATATTTGAATATTTCGTCCTTAAACAACGGAATTTTAAATGAAATTTAGCTCTTACATTAACAGAATATTTAGTAATTAACATAATATTCAATCTTAGAATAATTAACAATTGTTTGGTTATTTAAAAATTATTTAATGATTAATTAATACAATCAATCTATTAATAATGGATTAATTAATTGATTTTAATCACTTTTAATAATTATTAATTAATAATTAATTATTAATTATTCGTTATTAAATGTTAATTGTTAATTGTTAAATGTTAAGTATAAATTATCATTTATTAATTATTATTTATTATTTACTATTTAGTAATTATCAATTATTAATTATTGATTATTCGTTATTACTTATTAAATATAAATTATTAATTGTTAAGTATAAATTATTAATTAATTATTAATTATTAATTGTTTATTGTTAATTAAAATTATTATTTTTAATTGTTAATTATTAATTATTACTTATTTATTATTGATTGTTCTTTATTAATTATTGATTATTGATTATTAATTACTAATTAAAATGATTGATAAATTAATTAATGATTATTTCCCCTCGTTTCCCCAGACGCCTTTTTCTCCTCAGTCTCGCCGTGGCTGCAGCTGTTCCTGGCGGTTTTGTTCCTGAACCTGGCGCTGATTTCCCTCATTTCCTGATGGCTCCAGAGTGAGTTCGGATCCGGATCCGGATCCGGCTGGAAAATCCCGAATCTCCCCAGAGCCGGATCCGGATCCCGGCTGGAAAATCCCGAATCTCCCCAGAGCCGGATCCATTCTGGGAACGGCCAAAGCCAAAGTTCCCCTCAAAAACACAGGGGAAAATTGAATTTTTTATTTTATCTTTAACTTTATTTTTATTTTAATTTATTTATTCCTGGTTTTATTTTTATTTTTATTTTATTGTTTTGTTGGTTTATTGTATTTTTATTTATTTTAATTTTTACTTATTTATTTAATTTTGATTTTAATTTTAATTTTAATTTTAATTTTAATTTTAATTTAATTTTTGTATTTGTAGTTTTTATTTATTTATATTTAGTTTTATTTAATTATTTATTATTTTTATTTTTATTTTTACTTTTACTGTTTTATTTTTATTTTTATTTTTATTTTTATTTTTATTCTTTTTTTTACCCAGGGAGCCAAAAGAGAACCGTGAGTGCAGGTGAGGGAATTAATTACTAATTAACGATCGCTAATGGCATCATTGCTATGTGTTTTCATACCTTAATTATTATTTCTACTTTAATTATTTATTTTTATTATAGTTAAAAATTATTATAAAAATAATATATAAATAAAGTAATCTCTTAATTATGAGGGATTACTTTTATAAAATTGATGAATTTAAATATAAATATAAAATATAAAATATAAAATTAATATATAAAATATATCTAAATAATTAAATTTCAAACATTGCATGTATTAATAAAAATGTAAGCTAGAAAATAAATACAAAAGTTAATTAAAGATTACTTAAATAATTAGGGAAATACAAAATTATAAAATCTTGGAAATATTCAATATAAAATCCATGGGTTTATTTAATATTATTAATATCAAATTATTATATAAAGTAGATAAATGATTATATAAATTTATTATATAAAATATTATATAATTACATTAAAAACAAATACATGGTTTCTTTAATATTATTAAAATATATTAGTATAAAATAAATATATTTTATATACAATTATATATTAATATATAATTTACTATAAATATATATTAATATAAATATTTATTAATATAAATTATATATTAATATATTATGATAATATATAAAAATACTATAAAATCTTGAAAATATTAAATATATAATTTTCGTAATAAATTAAAGATAATTAATTAAAGACATTAAATACATTAATATTTCATTATTTATGAGACATCGATTGAATACCTAAGGCACTGATATTAAATATTAAATATAAATAGAATATAAGTATAAATTAAGAAATATAAATATTAATATAAATATAAATATAAATATAAATATAAATATAAAATATGAATATGAAGAAATAGAAATAGAAATAGAAATAGAAATAGAAATATGAATATAGCTTTAAATATAAATATAAAATATGAATATGAGCATAAATATAAATATAACCTAATATTAATATTAATATTAATATTAATATTAATTAATAAAAATATAGTTATATCAATATTAATAATAGAAATAAATATGAATGTGAATGTGAATGTGAATGTGAATATGGATATGGATATGGATATGGATATGAATATGAATATGAACACTTATAAAACATTGATTAAAAGATCTCACAGAATTAAAGAATTCAAATTTCCTTGTTTTCCCAGGCAGGGCCAAGCTGGAACTGGAGGAAGGTAAATATCCTTTTTGCTGTATTTTTTTTACAGTTTAAAAATCCTAAAATTTCCTGATTTTTCTGACATTTACGGTTTGGATCAAGTCGCTGATTTTAATATTTAATTTTTTTTTAATTTTTTAATCATTGAAGACTTCCCATTTCAAAATGTCCTAATCGAAAAAAAAAATTAAAATTAGAATTTTGCTCTAATTTCTAGGTTTTTACATTTAATCTTGATAAAATCTGCCTTTGTGATTTGTTTTTTTTTTTGCAAATGTCTTTTTGCTCAAAATAAAATCTTAAAAAAATTTCAAATATTAAATTATATTAATAGTTTCATATTAATATATTAATAGTAATATTAAAATTAATATCAATATAGAGCTATTAATGTTTTAAACATTTATTTTTTATATTAACATTTTAATATCAATAGAAAGATTTTATAATTATTTATTAATATTTAATTTAATGTATTAATATTACATTATTAAATTAATATTTTAATATTTTAAATATTTATAATATTAAATGTTTTTAATATAATATTTTAATATTTTAATATTGATAATATTATTAATAAGTAATACTAAATAATCGTAAAATACTATTAATATTTCGATATTTAATTAAAATTAATTCATCTAATAATTAATATTTATTTTTTTAATTTGAACGTTAAATATTTTAATATTTAATTTAAAATTTAAATATTTTCATATTTAATCTAAAAATTAAATATTTTAATATTTAATTCAAAAAATTAAATATTAAACCTAAATTTTTATCATTAAAAATAATTGGTTTTGATTGGATAAATTTCATTTATTAAATAAAATGAAGCACAGAGGTTTTGATTTTTCTGTGGATTAAATAATCGATTCGAAATAATTAAAAAATCAAACTTTCCCTGTGATCGAGTTTCCTAAATTTGGGATTTTTTGGGGCCAAAATTCTGAATTTTCCCTTCCAGAGAAAAAGAAAGTGAAGGCGCAGCTGGGTGAGTGTGGCCCCATTGCCCTTTTTTATCTTTTTTTTCCCTTTGTTTCCCTTTTTCCCATTTTTCCCCTTTTT